>WYDI02022812.1:55421-72327 GCA_009867235.2 Psittacus erithacus
GTTCAAACTTAAACAGGGGAAGTTTAGATTGGATATAAGGAAGAAGTTCTTTACTGTAAGGGTGGTGAGGCACTGAAGTGGGTTGCCCAGAAAAGCTGTGAATGTGGCAGTGTTCAAGGCCAGGTTTGAGAGAGCCTTGGGTGGCATGGTTTAGTGTGAGGTGTCCCTGCCCATGGCAGGGTTGTTGGGACTAGGTGATCTTAAGGTCCTTTCCAACCCTAACTATTTCATGATTCTATGATTCTTTGGACTCTTGTCTGTTTAGATTCCTGTCAGTGAAGCCTTCAGATAGCATCTCTTTCTGATGTGCCCTCCTAAATGAACATGTAATTGCCTCCATTAAAATAGGAAGTACCATCTGAGCAGCACTCCTATAATGACACTTCAGGTTTCAAAACAGAAACGAAAATTTCATTTATCTTCAGCAATGAGGAGGAGTCAAGCAAAACAGTAATTCAGCACATTGTCTTTTTTATGTGCCCTAATCTGCTGAAACCATCAGAAAGATTCTGCTGTGGTGTTTTTCATGGTGTTAATGATCTGATAGGATAAATGGTATTTCATAAAATCATAGCATGTTTTGGGTTGGAAGGGGCCTTAATGATCATCCAGTTCCTACCTCCCTGCTACAGGCAAGGACACCTCCCACTAGACCAGGTGGCTCAAAGCCCCATCCAACCTGGCTGTGAACACTGCCAGGGATGGGGCAGCCACATCTTCTCTGGGCAACCTGTGCCAGTGCCTCACCACCCTCATATAAAAGAACTTACTCCTAATATCTAATCTGAATCTACCCTCTTTCCATTTAAAGCCATTCCTCTTGTCCTTTCACTATATGCCCTTGTAAAAAGTCCCTTTCCAGCTTTCCTGTAGGGCCCCTTTTGATACTGGAAGACTGGTATATCGTCTCCTTGGTGCCTTCTCAGGCTGAACAAGCTCAATTTGTTAAAAAATCTTTATAAAAATCCAGGAAGAGAATAACTGTGACAAAGACGTAGTAGAAAAAACCCAAGGAGGACATTTTTCTTGGTCTAGTGCAAAATCTCTTAGTACTTACAAGCTTTCAAAGATCAGCTGCTCTATTTTGCAGTGGAGAACTTGGATACAATACCTAGAAATATGTTTTTGCTGGTTTTTATTAGTATAGCATTTGTGTAGTTATTGACTCTAACAGCTAACTTGGACTTTCAAGCAGTAATTGTGTATGGCCTACTATTCTTGTATGTGTTTTGAAGTGCTATGTCATGAATCCCGGCAGGAATTTTCTGTCCTCTATTACTTTCCTAACAAATGTTGCTAATATTTAAACTTCCAGATATGCATATGTTTACATGTACATTTTCAATTTTGCTTTTAGAAATGTTATTGTGTTTTGTATGGCTTACAAAAGGTTTGGGATCAAATTTATCCCTGATGTGAGAATCTAGAATTATATTACAGAAGAAATTTTAGCTCATGGTAGCCATAAATGTATTTGAAAAGTAAAGAAAACATAATCTTTTTGATTACGGAAAGTATGCTCTTTGGTATTGTCTTCTGCCAACCCAGCAGTGCAAGGGACATTTCTGGAGGAAAGGCATTGTTACTGGTTATGTACAGTTTTGCTAAAAATACAGTCTCTTGGTCTAATGTTTTAGTTATAAGTTAAGGCAGCCCTGAAGTGATCTGACCTTGGGACCAACAACTTCAAGACTTGGGGAATGTAAAAAGAGCAGTCTCTTGCCACTACTAATTCTTTGAACATTTAAACTACATTCAGCTAGACCAGAGGGGTTTTCCTTTGTTGTTTAATTGTTCCACAACTCTTTCTTTCTCCAACAATGTCAATGCTGTTGGGTTTTGTTGTATTTTCCATTAGTAATAGTCACAATCAATAGCTTTCTGGATTGGTGAGCAGCTGACATTTGCTTTGGGATTACCCCAAACTACCAGACTTCTGTTGTCTCCGATGTTGACCATGACCACATTTCACTGCTTATACAGATGCTAGCTACTGTATGGTGATTACTTATATTAAATGAAACACATGGAAGAAGCCTTGCCAGCATCTTGATGAATCTTCTGAGAACAATTCTCTTGTGGTTCAGCTGTCTTCCTATAGTGCCCAGATCACTCCTTTTCAAATTTACCATTTGTTTTTCCACAGACTTTTGTCATTTGCTCACAGATAAGGCAAAGAAATGTGAAGTCTGAGAGTTGGTGCATGCCGTTGCTTTCCAAATCCCACACATATTCTTCAAGAACTGTAGACCACAGCGAATTTCTTAGTCAAATCAATCTATTTTAGATGAAAAAAAAAAATCAGATGCAAAAAATGCTGATGTAAAATTCTATACTTTTATGATTAAAATGCTCTCGTGGGATACAGAAACACATGGTATATGCTGCTCTCAAATTACTCACAGGTTTGTTAAAGAATTCATCCTGTTATTCTTAGAAACAGTTCTGGGAACATTTCTTTTGCTGTATGATCACAAATAAATCCTCCTTCATCTCAAAACCCACAAAGATTCAGAAGCCCTTTCTGTGCCACCTTCAAATTTATCAGGATACCTCATTCCATGATTTTGTATGAATCACTGTATCTTTTTGAGCAAAATTGTTACTATCACATAACTGCCACCTGGATTATAGAAATCTAAAATGCTATCTCTCATTGTTGACTGAACAATCACCAGCTGGAAAAAGCAGTAGCTGCTACCAGGCAGTGCACAAAAAGCAGGAGAGTCAATATTCATCAGCCAATTTGATAAAGAACTGAGCTGGAGTATTTTTCTCTAGCTTCAAATAATTCTCTTTATTTTTCATATTACACTTTTAACAGGAGACTGAATAACTGTATTGTCATTCATGTGGAGGCTCTTTACATGAATCATGGTTCTCAGGCTGCGCCTTACAAGGTGTGATCAGCATTTAAAGTAAAATCCCTTTCCTGATCAGCTTGTCTGCAAATAATATTTTAAGGAGAGATCCCCTATATGGGATATGACTTCTTCTTCTCCTGTTTGTATGTGCTTGAAAGTGCTCTTTCTAGATTTCAAAACTGTCCCTGACTTGGCTTCACATCTTCCTGATTTTGTATTCTGTTCTTCCCATCCCATTCATTTCCCAGTTTTAGGTTTATTTCTCTCTTCTTTTTTTGCCCTTCTGTGAATAATTCTTCCATATGTGCTACACATCCTTTCTTCCAAACGAATGGGGTTGGTAACTCTTGTATGGAAACCAGAATTGGTGAAAACTGGAGTAATGCACCTGAAAAAGCTACAAAATTTTGACATTTTCCTAACTGTTTCACTGAAGATCTCAATTTCTACTTTAAATACACTTTCTATGCAATATGTTAGTGATTTAGCATGTTGAATCTATATACATAGATACGCAAATCTATTAGACTTTGCAATGCAAAAATGCATGAGTAAGCAAGTTCCTAACAATCAGAAAGAGGAATTATATCTTCACAGAGAACAGAAATGTCCAATAAGACTAGCATGTACACTAGTTGTCCCTTAGACTTCCATCAGACTCTGCATGAGAAAGCCTTCCCTAGCAAAGCCATTCAATCATACAGTGCAGAATATTCCTATGAGGCATCTGGTTAGGGTTTATTTTACCACTTCCATGTTGTGCTTTTTTGGCATGACCATCATTAGGCTTTTGAGGTCTGAAACAACCCTACAACAGAACACTATTTTTTTACAATAGTTATGAAACACTCACAGCATGAAGTCCGTCACTGCCTCCTCATACACCTCAAGTTAGGAAGTGGTGTGGGATCACATTTGCCTGTTGCTATTTTCTTAATGCAATTTGTATTTTTATTTTTTTTAATTTATTTTTCTAAATTTTTATTTACAATCCTTGTATTTTCCACAGAGAAGGGTGAGCTACCAGAAACCAGCACACAAAGAGCCATTGAAGATACATGACAAAAAGAGGCCAAAAAAACCCCAGAGAAATGACTGGTCTGAGGAGAGCAGTTCTATGTTCTGTGAGAAGTAGGCAGTGAAACATACTGATAAAAAGTAATGTGTGCCCATTCTTCTTCCTGTTGTTTGAAATGCAGTATTAGATGCTATCTGAGATTAGAAAACACACAAACCCAAATCTACATATGCAAGTAATTTAATCAAAGGGATGGAAGGGGTGGCTAGAACAGATCAAATGCCAAAACCATAATTTGCCACCAGAAAAAGTGTGGAGCTAGGAGTGGAGTGGGTAAAAAATTTAGTCCATATGGTTAAATTATTGATGTTCAATGTCTTTGTCATATGCCAAGCACAGGGAGGTGCCACTGCAAGTTTGTTGTCCTGGCTGAACTTTCTGATGGTTGCTTTCTCCATATTTCTGTTAAAAGAGTGACAAATCACTATGAACTACTGCAAAACATTTTCTTCTTACTCAAGGAAAGGCTGTGCCTCCAATCCCCTCTAATTAATATAGAGTCTATGAAGAGAAGGGCAAGAGGGCATGGGGTGTTTCTTACTGCTTGCTGGTGGCACCTAGAGGGGGGTGCTTTAAGCAACTTAATTATTCTTCTGATTGGGCAAAGATTCAGTAGTAAAACCACAATGTACTTGTGAGAGCCCTTGGATCAGGACAAGCTTCCTGCCAATGGGACACATGCAAGAGTCCCATGCTGAGCTTGCGCAGCGAAAGTAGAAGTTCCCATGTTCAGGGAACTGGGCCAGGTGAGCTCTAGAAAATGGACCTTACAGTTATGGAGAGACCAGTGAGATATTTTCCCACTGATCTTAACTGTTTACAGTATCCTAAATTCTCTTAGACTATAAGATAAGGATTGTGAAACACAGGGGGAGACCCTTTGATGCAGTTCCCCTCAGAGCGGGAAGGAAAAGTGAGCAGGAGGTATGAAACCACCTACAATTTGCAGGGTTAGCATTCAAATACTGCTTAAATAGTTGATACCATTGTGATTAATTCTCATAAGCTATAGCTTCAGATTGGGAGCCATGTGGCACAGAGACGATGCTGGCAGTCTTTTCCTTAGGATTCAATTTGGCACAGGGGTGCAGGATGGAGGATGGAGGGGCTGTGGGATCCAACTGGCTGGTAGCAAAACACAGGTGAGCTGTGCTGTGAACAGGCTGGTATTCGTCCTCCAGGTTGTCTCATTGTTCTGGTGCTTTATCACAGCTACGTGGGATGTGTTTTTCCCTGCTATGAGAAATAAATTTATCTCGCAGTACTCATTACTCAAATGGGGTGAGGCATACATGTTTAATATCAGTGCTGGCATTTTTGGAAAGCTTTCTAGATTATGTTTCCTGCTGTGTTCAGAATTCTCATCTGCTCAATAAAACAGTTTTTACCCCTGTTCACCCCCCCTCCCAGGCAATCACAATTGCCAATTTTCAAATCAAAATACTCCAGCTCTTTTGAGCTTCTTCCTCTTAGAAAAGGCATATCTAGTGCCAGTACTGATAATTAGATTTAGTGCCAAGCTTCTGCTTGGTTCAGTCACACATTTTAATCAAACTTTCAGAACTGAATAAAGCATTAAGCACACTTATTCTACTATTAATTCTTTTGTGAATTATTCAATAAGTGTAAAGCAATAATTGGCTACTGTGTGTTGTGACAGATAGCCTCCACCTCCACTAAGCCACAAGTATTCAGACTCAGGTTGTTGATGTATTGTTGTGCAGACTTCTTTTCAGGTAGGCCAGTAGCTGACATCTCCACTTATGGGCAAGAACATTTTAATCCAGAGAAGGATTAAACATCCAGCTGATGCTTACATGAATTTTGCCAGCAAATTCAACAAAAACAAGGTTAGCTCTTAAACAAACCATTGGAAATCTAAGCAAATGCACTTTTACTACCCAGATTTTAATCACTTCTGTGTTATTGGTTGCAGGTAAGTTCAAGTCCATGAAAGGACAAGTAGCTGTCATTTAGCCCTCTAAGAAAGGTGCTTGTATACAAACTGCAATTTGCACCTCCTTACTTCAGTAAAAACAGTATGAATAGCTCTGATCAGCGCAGGGAACTATTATGCTGCAGAGCAGTCTAACCAATTGCCAATTATTAGTTTCCAAATCAAAGCTGTTTATTAGGCATTCAAGAACAAATCTATGGACATGTAAAAGTCTAATTTTTAAAGGAACTTGAATAACTTAGAAATAGCTCTGCTTACTAGGTAAGAAAACCCCATCCTATGAAAACTGGAAGTAACAAATGTGTTCCCAGGCTGGAAGCTCTAAGTGTGCAGGGAAATTTAAATATTGCCTATAATTTCATGTAAAGTGGTTGAAGTATTACCATTATAGTTCTGAATATTTGCCCTTCTTGCATGAGTGTAATGACAGTCAGACCTATACTGCTCAGAATAATCAAATCATATTGTGATGATGGAGAGAATATATATTGCAAAGAAAATAATATGATTTCTTTCATTAATTCTGCAAGGCATATTCTCTGGCTAAGTATAAGAAGTTCAGTGAAACACAGAACACCTTATCTTGCACATATTACACTTTAAATTAACCAAAACCTGATAATCTAATTAACAATTATCTTGTGTATAAAAGACCTTCACTACATTTTAGTGTGTTAAAATATAATAAAGATTTCCTAAGTTTTAAATCTGCATTTCATACAACAAGCAGGGGATAACTCTGCTTGTGTGACATCCTATTATCCTGGAACTTCCGCTTCCTAGCAAAGATCAGTCAGATTGCTTGTACTGGTGACTGAAGTGTTGCAACTGTAAGGAGCCATATGTAGATCGGCCATCTGTGCATATTTAGCAGTTCTCACCTGAACTCATGCGTGCTTTTCTGTGCACACACACATGCACACATATGTATACACAATCGAAGATGGAGAGGAATGTTATAAGTAACTTGTAAATAAGTAACTTCATAGGACGCCTGCATACAAAGAGAATGTTACCTTAAGGGCGATGCAAAAGCTTCATCTATAGCTTTGTTGTAGTGGAAGCAGCTGTGTTGACTGTGTATTTTTTACAGTGAGGATAGCAATGTTCACATAAGCTCCCTTAAGGTAGATTTAGACAAGCTCATTGAAGGAGTTTGTGTGCTGCAGAGTTTATGCTCACTGTTAACCTGAATTAGTTTTTCTTTTAGTGCTGAGGAAAACAGAATCAATGTAATTATACCAAGTTTGAAATAACAGCTCTCTCCACTTAGGCACAGGTAATAAAATGCTGCAGGTAGCGCAGTTACCAAAGGTTTCAGGAAGTGCTTAATTTTGGTTAAAGGCTGGAAAATAGGTTAATTGGTTTTATTAATGAATTTAAAAAATTTCAGGCCAGTAATATACTGAAAAAAAAACCAACCAAAACCCAAAACAATAAACCAAACCAAAAGCCATTTCAGAGTTTCATAATAAAACCAGTCATATTTTGTAACTGAACACAAATATATTGCCAGCTATTGCATGACCAATGATGTAGTTCTGAAATGGAACTTTGGGCCAAAGCAACATGACAAATAGTGAAGCTACAAAATAAGTAACAATAAAAAACCCCTTTGTTTGTGTGTGAATTTGTATGTTTTATCCCATAGAGCACGTAATATAAGCAGAATAATACTTGCCCTAACTTTTCTTCTTGAAGTCCTGTTTGCCATTCATTTTTCTCTTGAGTAATGATTTACACTCGAGCTAACTGAGTGCAGAGAGTGTAAAATAGCATCTTCACATTTAGGAGCATTTTATACCCAGTCTAGGCTGGCATTTGTGGAATTGCTGTGCGAAAAGAACAATGAGTGAAGCTCTTCAACTGTAAAAATGGATGATTCAGCAAATTGTTACTTATATGAGTCATCCTTACTGTGCTGAGCAGATTTTTGATCTTAATCACTCTACACCATCCTGAGAAAGCATCCTGAAGAAAAGCTGTAAGAGAAGTAACTCCCACCCTCTGCATCCCTACTTTGCAGGCAAAGAGTACATATTACCTACAGTCAGAGTGTCTGGATCCAGCTGGCAGGTTATGAACTAGCTGTGTTCAAAATCAGACTTGTCTTGCTACAATATCCATATTTTTAGTTTTCTTGTTCTCGTATGTAAACCCAGTACTGACAAATTAATCTGCAGCACAGAATGGCTTTATTTAACAAATCACTAATTTATCGCTGGGACAGAGCCCATTTCTATCGACCAGCTTGAGCAGTTAGTCTGGTGACCTTGTCTTTGCATAGAAATACTAGGTGAAGGACTTCTTATGCATTTCATATATCATGAAAGGACAGGAAAGCAAGAAGATGGAGTTCAGAAAATATTTTAAATGCTTTTTAGGGTCAGATTGATCTGCTAACTCCTGACAATTTAACTTTTTAGTTACAGAAAAGCTTTATTGCCCTTTTGGTAAAATATTTTCTGGAATGACCTCCATGTAAATTGAATTCCCAAATCAGTTGTTGCTTCCATATGACCAAAACCTATCAGTTGAAATTGTGGCTTTTAGTCTCAGATAGACGTTTTCTATGCAGGTCATAAAAAGTTCAATCCTGAAAGAGAAACTTTTCAAAAGTTGTGTCCAATTACAAAGCAGTAATTTAGGTGAGCATGGCTGCGTGGCCAGTTTGTAAGGCGAGAAGATGCAAGGACTGGGTAACTGAGTTCACCACGGAAATGGTATTTTTTTAAAAAGTAAGCCTAATTTCCCAAAGTTGGTTATTTCTATATTTGTTGGATTATTTACCCTAGTAAAGAGCACTGCTCAGTCTGAGATTCTTTGGTTTCTTATCTACCCTATTTACGTAATTGGCAATGACCTGCATGTACAAAGTAGCAAAGAATTCATTCACTTTCCTGTGTTGAGAGGCATCTGCCACAGCTGCATGTTGTCTTTAAAACTGGAGGTACTTTCTGATTGAAAAATACTTTACTTGGCAAATTCCAGTCTTAATCCTACAAACATACATACCAAATGTGGAAACCTTTTAAATGCTCTGACATTTCATTTATACGCCAGAACTAAAGGTGAAAAAGGTCATCCATTTTGCTGGAACTCATCAGATAGACTACTCCTCCATGCCATACATCAGTTTGCGAGCATGTCTGTCACTCATGAATGGGTAATTACTGGGAGGGCAACAAATGTGGTCCAGCCAGTTTTGACACCCACAAAAATGCTTTCTTTTTGTGCCTATGATGAATGGCACATCAGAAAGGTTTCTTCTTTTCCTTTATGGTTGGCATCCTACTTCTTACCTAGATGAGTACATATTGTACATATCTCAAGCTTACAAAATATCCAGCTTTAAAAATCTGTTGTCTTACTACCTAGACAATAGTTTAGAATAGTCATTAGGCTGAGTCCAGAGGAGGCTGCTTTTTTGAACAAACATCTCTGATCAAAAGTCTTTTGCTTATATTCAGCACAATCACTAGAGTAATACATTTTCAAAATCAAGTACTGATCACGTTCACTGTAATAAAACTCGGGTACTATAGAAACATTTTATGGATTTATCTTGTCGTACTTCTTTGTAAAATTGAACACCATTTTAGAGATAGGGAAATTGTGTGAGAAAGATAAAGTGACAAGACTGAGGCCATGAAAACAGCTATGCAGAGGCAGAAAACAATTGAAGCTGTCAATGCTGCAGTACTTGAGCCATATTGATGCAGGATTTATATCATTGAATCACAGAATGGCTTGGGTTGGATCTTTGAGACCTCAAAGATCATCTAGTTCCAGCCTAGTTCCTTTAGTTAGAGGGACACCTTCTACTAGACCAGGTTGCTCAAAATCCCATCCAACCTTTTCTTGAATATTTCCAGGGATGGGGCAGCCACAACTTCTCTGGACAACCTGTGCCAACATCCCACTACCCTTGCAGTAAAGAATTTCTTCCTAGTATCTAATCTAAACCTACCCACTCTCAGTTTAAAGCCATTCCACCTTGACCTATCACTACATGACCTTTAAAAAGTCCCACCTCATCCTTCCTGTAGGCCCCCTTTGGGTACTGGAGGGCTGCTATAATTTCTTCCCTGAGCCTTCTCTTCTGGAGGCTGAACAACACTAACTTTCTCAGCTTATCTTCATAGGAGAGGTGCTCCAACCCTCTGATCATCTTAACTCATGGTACTCTACCAAGCAGATCCCTGAAAAGGACAAAGTCTGCGCTCCTCAAGTCCAGAGTAGTGAGCTTGCTTCGCACCTTCCTCGTGGCCCTAAGGATCTTGAACTTCACCATTTCAGTGCAGCCAAGGCTGCCCCCCATCTTTACGTTCCCCACAAGCCCCTTCTTGTTAGTTAGAACAAGGTCCAGCATAGCTCCTTTCTTCATTAGATTGTCTGTCACTTGGAGGGGGAGGTTATCATCAATTCATTCCAGGAACCTCCTGGATTCCCTGCTGTGCTGTCCCTCCAACAGACATTGAGATCATTAAAGTCAACCATGAGGACGACGGCTTGTGAACGTGAGGCTGCTACTGTCTGTCTATAGAGGGCCTTATCCGCTCCTGGTCTGGCAGCCTGCAGCAGACCCCCACTGTAATGTCATCTGTCCCCACCCTCCCTTAAATCCTGACCCATAAGCTCTCAGTTGGCTCTTAATCCATCCCCAGGTGGAGCTCCATGCACTCCAGCCAGTCACTGTCATGAAGAGTGATGTCCCCTATCAATCATTTTTGATAGAAGAGTTTCAAACACTGGGTTCTGCTTTCAGCTTTGGAATTTTGGGTTGTGATGTCAGCTGCGATCAGTCTCTAACTAACTGATTTATGGCTGTTTAATACCAGGCTATCTTTGGAAGACTGAAAATATACATGTTGTGTCTCATATATTGGCTAATACTGAAACATGCTTGAAAAGACAAGGAAGAGGAGGTAGCTTAAGAGGAAGGTGAACACAGCTAAAAAATAAGTCTTTGTGTTTACTAAATTTGGGGGCTAGTATACAACGAAGTCCCACCAGGTGACAGGTCACATTCTCCTTCAGATGAGGTGACTCTGGAAAAGAACAAAGAATGGACAAAGAAAAAACTTCATTAGAGAAATAAAAAGACCACTACTTAAGCATTAATTTCAGGCAGAGATGAGTCTGCCAGGAACACATCCACTTTCTCCCAGAGAGCTATTTAAGCCAAGTCTTTGGAAAAGGGAAAGCTGAAGATATTGCAGCTACTGAAGCTGCTCTCTGACCACCTGGGAGTTCTTTTTATATAAAGCCTATCAACAGTTAAAATTGTTTTGTCTCACAGGAGTACTGCAGAGCTGTTAAGCTGGCCTCAGGGTCAGTGTCTTCATATTACAGATGAGAAATTCAGAGACTCCTCAAACTATAACATCAAGTAAAGAAGCCTGATTTGTGGCCTTCATAAATCCAGTCTTCTATTTAAAGAAGAAAAAGGCTTTCAGATTGAGTAACCATGCCAAAGAGGGATTTGGAAATACCAGAACAGAAACCTCTAGCATTGCTCTAGTTCTAAAAGATAATTGTTAAGTAAACCAAACTTTCAAAGCAAGAGCTTTGCTCTACATAGCAAATAAGCACTTAATCAGGCATGTAAATGGACGAGAGGCATCTCAGGTATTTTCTGAAGGTAATTTAGGGGCACTTAGGACTGCTGTTATGTGCTCCAGTTGGTACCCCTAGCAGATTTATAGAAGTGGTCAAAAGAAATTTTCAGAAACTAGATAAAGGTTCTTCAGAGTTGCACAGAAGACAGAAGATAATCCTGGAAATGCCAAAATTGATGGGTAGTACTTCAGATTTATTTTTCCTTGTTATTCCTGGAAAAAAAGGCTCTGATTAGTCCTGTGTTTGAGGAACATGGAAAGATTCTTGTTAAAGTAGAAAAAGGGTAGTAGGAAAAGCCACAGAAGCTGTGTAATAAAAAATTGAATTGTGCATGTGTATATTTGAAGTTCTGTATTCAGAAAGAAAAGAAGGCAACAAAGGACATGAGGAAATACTGGGAAGAGAATGAAAATATGCTGAGGGGAATTACTGTTGCTCATTTCTCTTCCTCAGCTGGTCAGGCTGCTTTTGGAAGAATTACTGAGAAGATGCGTCACAAATTATGTATCTATCACTGCAACGATCCTGCTTAAAGGTGGACCTCACACATGCAATTTGCTCAGGTCTGTTGCTTACAGTAGGGGTGGTTAGGAAAGATGGGGTCCTAGCTGAGTGGGAAATGTAGCAGCACGGGGGCTGACAATGCCTTCTGGCAAGGGAGCACTGAAGGCTGTACCCTCATACCCCCCTTCTTCCCCACAGAGGTATCTATGGGTCTGCACTCCTAGCCAGCTGACCCACCTTCACAACTCCATTGGGTTTTGGGTAATGTTACTGAAGAAGGAAGAAACATGGTTGTTCTCCGCTAAAAGGACTTGCTCTCTAGCAATTCTTCAGTCATACACAGTACAAATTCACTTGGGCAGCTGAGGTATGACCCTGGAAGCCACTTCATCATGTTCTGCATTTCCTGTTTTACAGTGATCCCCACCAGTTTCCATAAATACTTAACAGGATGCAATTGAGATATGTTTTCCTATGGATATACTGAACATATTTAGAATAATCACATTAGTGATTGCCCTCACCTTTATTTTTTTCCCCAGGTATTGTGAAGGAAAGTGGTCTCCCTGCCAAAATTGGACAAGGTTTGTCCAACTCGCATTTTTTTCAAATTTTGACTAATGCACCCATAAAAAGAAATGAATTCTAAAGCTAACAGAAGTTTCTTGCTAACTATTCACATTTCCAAATGAAATAAACTGCTTTTAGAGACTGTCTCCCAAATGAAGCTAAATTCAGTGGATAAATTGAATGGTGTTTTTCATGTCTCTTCAAATAAAAATATCTTTTGTTAAAAAAAAAAAAGAAAATAATAATGACTATAAAAAAGAACACTTAGAGCAGAAACAAACATTTAAAGCCAGGCTGAGTCTTCAGCCCATACAATAAGAGACATGTACCACTAATGCAGGATAATTCAGTGGTTCTTAAAATTACAGTCTATTATAGTGTGCCAGTCATTTTCTAAATCTGCCATCAAAACCACATACCTCACTAAGAGATCTTGTTTTTTTTTAAGGCAGCAAACCTGTTATTTTCACGACTTAAAGCCATATGGTCTCTCTCAGACTTTCCTCTGCAGCACAAATTCACTTGTAATATTGATATTAATTCTCTGTTCAATAGATGCTTGTAAATGACACCTTTACCCATCTGCCATCCTGTGTCAAAGAAGTGCCATTCCTATATCCACAAACATTTCATTCACCTTGTTTTTTTGAGTGCTGCTCTCAGACTTCATTTTCCACAGATTTTATTTTTATTGATTCTTCAGTTTCATGGCTGTCTGTCTCATGTGTTCAGCCTCTTGTGGTGGATACACTAAAATGTGATTGGAATTGGTGAAGCCACCAGAATGCTGAACTGATTCAAGGTGGATTTTCTGAAAACAGGCCAAATGATCCCATTTTAATAGACAATAGATAATAAATTGTCCCCCACAGAAGTCCTTTGTATCACCATTAAGCAGTCATGCTTGTAAATATGTAAATATTACTTTTCAATTTGCAAGTAATTAACTTTATTCTCACAAAAGCTGATTTTCTTCCCACATGATAGCAATGTCCTTAGATTGTTTGCAAAAAAGCTTATAGAATGCACTTCTGTGTTGAATTTTGATTCTTCTTAAAGCGTATTTTGTCAATTGTGAGTACATTACTTTCCAGTCGCACACTGAGTGAAATAGGTAAGGTTGCTCTTTAGGGAGGAGATATTCCTTTTCTCTGTGTGTGTACATATCTATACAGAGCCTTCTATAGTCCTTGGCGATGCCAATCCTTTGCTGTAGCTCACAAAGCCAACTGTATAATAAGAATGCTATGACACTGGGAGGAGAATAAGGAACATAAATCAACAATATTTTATGTTCCTCATGACTTTTTTAATAGATACAGGTTGAAACTAAGCTGGCACCATACTTAAAATATCCAAAACCTGTTCTTGTTCCTGTTTTCACAGGTCTTGTCACTGTTATGTTAGGAGTAGAAACTACTGGCTTTACTTCCCATGTTGGTTTTCTTTTTTTCCTTTGGTGTTTTGTTTCTTTTTTTTTTAATTATTCCTTTTTGCTACATGAAAGGCTGCTGACATTTCAGATGGCAAATCAAGTTTCCTCCAGTTCTCAAAAAAGGAAGCCTGACTTCAGTGAGCATGTGAATCAGATGCTTCTGCCAAATGGAAATAGTGTCTTTTGGGGCTAAAGCTTCCAAGAAGGGATCCTGTATTAGCAGCATTGTGCTTACTGCATATCCTGCACACAAAGCCAGGTAATGACATTCAAATCTGAATGTGCAGAAGGTACCTTTACTAGCAGGTCTCCCAATTCCCACAAGAAAAGAGGGCTTTGCAGCCAAATTAGGGAAGTTCTGCAATGACTCCCATGTCCATTAGACAAGGAAAAGCTGCACCAAGGTAAAAAAGGACAATATACGTGAGTGGTAAGTGAGGTGAATGTTATTTTTTCCTGTCCTTTTAAGCGATAAGAGGAGTCACTGGATAGATAAGTCATAAGCCACAAGGATCATTTGGTGACTCTTCTACTTTGTTAAAGCTCAAGTGGCAGGGATTCAGGAGTTCAGTGAGTTGTCAATTGTACAGATAAAGCCACCCATTAGTTTCACAGACAAAGAATTTTAGTATTTGAAGAGGGAAAAATTCCTTTCCAGTGAAACAGCCTGCACTGTTTCTCTATCATTTGTCTTTACAGGGTTTCCTTTCACAAGCTTTACTATGACTGGGATGCAAATGAAAAGACAAGGTGGGGAAACATAAATTGTGACCTATAGCGGAGAATTTTAAAGCAGAGAGAAACTTAAATACGAGTGTAAATAAAAACAATGCAGTGTAAATAAAAGTAGAGGTCACATCCACTCAGCAAAGTCACTGTTTTTTTTTATTGTGGGAGTGACAAGGGACTCCAGCAGAAGCACAGATTCCTGCTGTGCTCTCTGCTGCTCAAAGACAGAATGTAATGGGTATCTCTGCCACCAGCAGCTTCTAAGTGCAGCCTAATTTTATTCAGCATCTTTACAGAAGAATGTGTTCTAAAAGAAAGTCACGTTTCTTTGGAAGGGTGAGGACACCGTAGAATATTGCGTACTGTCATAAAAGGAACTGTGTCAGAAATGCTTTCACTGATTCCATTGTAAAGAGAACAAATTTATATTTATATCTTTTTTCACATAGAACTCTTTAGATATCATTGTTATTTTCAGTACTCAGGAAAGTACAGCCTTTCCCAGCTCCTTTTTGAGGAAACTTCATGTAATTAGGGAACAGCACTCACTGGCCTTGGAGCAAAAGTGTCCAGTGTGTTCTGAAAAAAACTATGTAATGTGTAGGAAACTATATGAATCATCTTTATTATCACAAAAGGAAGCATCCAATTAGAAACAGACATCTGAAATTTTGAGTGAGGTCACGGTAGACCACAGAGATTGGTAAAGTGAGGAAAAAGCATAATAACATGCTTGTGTTAGGCTGGTATACCATTTAGTACTAGCGCAATTGTGGGTCAGAAAAATGTTACTTGCCAAATAATGTTTTTGCTTTAGTGGTCTGGCTACAGTTACAAAGTAACTGTGAATGACAATCTTGGCATATAAATGGTTAGCAGATATGACAATCTTGGCATATAACTGCTTAGCAGGTATTAATTCCAGAATTTAGGCAGCTGTCTGGTGCAACCTGATATATTTTGTAAGTAGTTTTCCACATAAAATGTCTCACAGAAGGCTTCACAGTTAATCACCCTTTGTGTATGCATACACAAGAGGATAGCAGTTGCAATATAATCCATATTGGGCATATAGAGGCATAGTATAGGCAGAGGCCAATGAATTAGGATCTACTGTAAAAGCAGACACTCATAAACAGCAGCTAATTAAGAGTTTATCAGCATGTCACTATGCACAACAAACCCTAATATTTCAGCAAAGCATAATAGTGTGTGCAAGTTCAGCTGTCATAGCTCATCAGACTGGAGGCTTATGTGAGGTGGGGACATGACACTGCACACAACACTGCGCTGTATGTGGGAGTAGTAGGGTAGAGTATGACAGGATGGTTCTGCTGTAAATTCTCATTACTGTTTGCATTTTTCAGGATTAAAAACTTACAAAAATGCCTCCTCAGTGCAACCATATACCTTTAGTAAGGTAACCCATTGTGCTCTTTTTCCTAAAGTCAGAAAGCAAGAACTGAGTGTAATATGAATTAATATGAAAATGTAATTAATATGAAAAAGCATCCTACAGCATCAGAAGGCAGATGCTTTCACAACACCAGAGAAACAGCTGAACAAAGGAACAGCATCATTGTCTGCTGCTGGACATTCAACAATGTGCATAGGTTCCTTAGAAAAGACAAGCCCAGCAGGCGGGGAGAAGGAGTTGCTATTTATGTCAGAGGTAGGTTGGAGAGTACGGAACTCTGTCTGGGGACAGGGGAGCAGACAATAGGGATTTTGTGGGTCAGGGTTAAAGGAAGAACAGCGATGGGAGACATTATTGTGGGGATCTGTTGCAGACCGTCTCATCAAGAGGACTCTGTGGATGAAGCACTCTATAGATAGATACGAGCAGCCTCACACTCACAGGCCCTTGTTCTCATGAGAGACTTCAACCACCCTGATATCTGCTGGAGGGACGGTATGGCCCGGCACAAGCAATCCAAGGAGGTTCCTCTGTTGTGTGGAAGACAACTTCCTTCTGCAAGCAATAGAGGAGCTGACAAGGAGAGGTGCCACGCTTGACCTCGTGCTCACCAACAGGGAAAGGCTGGTTGGAAATGTGATGCTCCAGGACAACCTTGGTTGTAGTGATCATGAGATGGTTGAATTCGAGATCCTCAGGACAGTGAGAAGAGTGTGCAGCAAGCTCACTG
>WYDI02022813.1:0-42505 GCA_009867235.2 Psittacus erithacus
GTGAATGCTCCATCCCTGGCAGTGTTCAAGGCCAGGCTGGACAGAGCCTTGGGTAACATGGTTTAGTGAGAGGTGTCCCTGCCCGTGGCCGGGGGGTTGGAACTAGATGATCTTAAGGTCCTTTCCAACACTAACTATTCTATGATTCTATGTACCAGCCAGCCTTCCACTGCTGGTGTGCTACAGAAAAGGCTCATGTCTTTTACTGAAAAAGCAAATTTTTGCTTCCAGGTGGCCAGGTTTGCCAAAAAACAGGGTTTCTCAGCAAGTTCTGAGGGTATCTGTGGGAATATTTTGTTTGTTTATTTATTTTTTTCTCCTGATAGATGAAAGTTCCGTTTTTCTATAGATCAGTGAGCTGTTTTTTACAATGCTTCAGTAATATGTGAAACTTTAAGCAGGCCTTTCTTTAATATCTTAATGCAATAAAGTTAAGTCTAACAGCACATGTCATTACCAGACAAGGTAATTCAGCTTCCTGAATGTATTATCCTATTTCTACTCTTCTGTCCAGTTTCACCCTGCTTAGTAAGCCTATCCAAGAAATGGTCCTTAAATCTTGTGATGATCTTAAGGTCCTTTCCAACCCTAACTATTCTATGATTCTATGGTTTCTCTAAAAGTAGCCTTTTGCCAAAATAACTGGAAATATTTAGAAATTTTGGTAAAAATTATGCTTAAGTGAAAATTAGTTTAAAGATAGATATATAGATAGATATATAGACATATAGATGTAGAGATACAGAGATATCGCTATTTAGATATATATAGATATTGATATTTAGATTAGATATAGAGATATCGATTTATGTTTAGAAAGAGATATAGATTTAGATGTAGATGTCGACGTAGATATGCATTAGACATAGAAGTGAGAGAATATGTCTGACTTCAGTAAAACATCTGATATGTTGCTATAATGTAAATTCACAGTTCAACTGGTAAAATAGGGATTAGCTGAAAATGGTGACAAGAACATGAAACTGAAAGGAAAGGCAGCAAATGTTTGTGCTGGAAGGAGAAGCATCAGACAGGAAGGCAATGAAAATCAGCTTCCTTACAGAATGGTATTCAGTCCATTCTTCATCAATAGTGACTAAATCATTAGTTACCTTGGCAACTTGGTAGAAAAAGTAGTTCTGTACTAACGGAAATTGTGAATGCTTGAAATTAGAAGCAACACTGGAAGCTTGAAGCACAACAAGGGAAGTGAGGAATCCTGACAATTGAAATAATGCAAATTAGATGCAACTCAAGGTAGAGAGTGCAGAGACTTTAATTTAGGGACTAATAAGAATATCATTTTTTAACTATTAAAAAATAAGATTATATTGGTCATTGGATGACTTGAAGCCGTGCGAGTTGATGCAACCTTTGGAAAAGTACAAATGAGATTTTTCTGCCAGGGACAACCCTGTGCAATACTTTATAAGGCTCTGGTCACTTCTAGGTGAAAGGGATGAAATCAAACCAGAAGAGACCTCAGAGGCTGAGATTCAACTGTAAACAGGCTGTCATGAAAGAAAGGAATAAAACAGCTTTACTTATTTGACCCAGCAAAGCAATAACCAAAAGGGTACATTATTGGCTCTAATTATGTGAGAGAGGGAAGAATCCTTTCTTTATTCATGGAAAAAGGTATGACTAGAGTAGAAATAAATGGTTAAAAATTAATATGTATAAACTGAAAATCAGCTGAAGCTTGTGAAGTATCTAGGCAATGAGCTTCCAGAACTGTAAGAGTTATCAGGAAAGAGACACTTATTAAAATAATCACATGAGGTAATAGCTCCTAATGGTAGACCAAGGGACTAACAGGGGAACAGTCTTACTGTCAGTCACCCTGTCTATGCTCGTTTTCCCCTACTTATGGCCTTTTCTTTCCTACCCCCAGCTTTTACAGCTTTTTTGATTTGGCGACTTGCAGCTTCTGTCTGCCTAGATGGAGAATGTAGCTTTCACACAATAACCCTATGAAACACCACCTCAGCTGTTATTGCTGATTTTCATTTCAGAAAACCTAGCTTCAAAGCCAGTGGTGACGATGAAGAAAGAAATCAGGGGGTTGTTGAGTCTGTGTGGAGTAGTATCTATAAATGATACAATTTCCTGAATTATTTGTCCTATAAGAGCATTTATCAAACCTAAAATTTCTTTTTTACAGCTCTGCTTAGAGGTAGATAGTTTGAATGGCCAAAGTTTGTGTTAATACTATTTACTACCTTTGAAGCAGTGTACTGCACTTACAACTACACTACCCATAAGAAATCTTCTCCATTTGGGTACAAACTGCCTTAGCAAGCGGCGCCAGCTCCTGCTTTCCATCAAACAGAAAAAATCAGGGATTATTTAAAATTAACACTGTAACTTTGTACATCCTCTCCTCTCATTCATACAAGGATTGTGTCTCTCCATAAAAGAATACCAGCATTTTGCTCTTAGTTTTTTACTAAGAAAACCGTGACTAAGAGCTCAGATGACCAGTTCTGACACAGTGCTCTCTCAGTCTCAACATCCCTTCTTTCTTGAGCATATTCTTTAGATTGTCTTCCCCTTTTTACATCTCCAAGGTAGCTGATTGGCCTTTTCCTTGGAAGTCTTTTTATTTTTCTGGATTTGGTTCTTCACTGACTTGCTCCATTTTTTAGGGGTGCAAACCCATTGATGTCACCTAAGTTGCATTGTGTGAAGAAACTGGAAAGTGTGTCATGACATTTTAATCTCTGGGGGATACTTCTTAGGAGAAGATACCAGGGTTCAAGGCAACCTGGTCTAGTGGAAGGCGCCCCTCCCTGTGGCAGAGGGTTGGAACTGGGTGAGCCTTAAGCTCCCTTCCAACCCAAACCATTCTGTGATTTATTTCTTTTTTAAATTGCTTTGATGACATTCACTCTGTCAAATCAGCCCCTCTAATTTTCAAGAGCTAGGTCAGCTTTATAGAACAGAGCAAAGCAGAAAGTATGCATGTTTTTTTCCTTTTTGTAAAACTAAGGGAGCCTATGACGATGCAATAAGCAGAAACTGTCCATCAGTTCACAGGCACACAGTGAAGAAATTAGTTTCCTTTGCAGTTTATTAGGGCTCAGGCCGTCTGAGACTAGAAGTGTGGAAGATTTCCTGTGCCTTATTTGCCCATAAATTCAGACTTCAAGTGGCTGCCTCCCAAATGGCTCACTGGCTTCTTGTTATTGACTATACCAGCCTAATAGACATATCAGGACTTACACGCACACATTAATCATGCACAAATTGACAGCAGCTGTGAATGTGTCTTATCATGAGGATCTGTGAAGTGAATTTTCATAGGCTACCTTTGTCATTGTTACCTGACTATTATGAATTATGATTTTTAATATAAGTATACATTGCTAGATATGGTATATAATGTATAATACATAATATACAATATAGAATATATAATATATGACACATTGTATATTCTATAGGATATATATAATGTATCATATACTGCATACAATATATCTTATATCATATCTTATTTATTCTGTATTGTACAAAGTATATCCTATAATGTAATGAAATATAATATATTACTGTATAAATTATAATTTAGAATATATTGCTTAATTGGCTGTTTTCAGTCCTTTAATGTTAGGTTGGTTTTGTTTAAACTAGTGTGATTAAGGGTCTGTGCACTCGTGCATATTACAGACTGTTTATCAGCAGTTATGTCAGATTCTATCCTCTCATCAACTTTATGCAGACATCCTTCCATTAAGCCATTCTGAGGCCAGAACTGGGCCCTTTCTGTCATTGCTAAGAAAGTTTTTTGAGTGAGAATTATTTTAAGGCTGTCAGAGAACTTGTGGCAAGGAACTTCTGAACCTACAGCCTGTATGCAAATGCCTTGGAAATGGTTATGCAGGAGTAAATGCAAGTCTGATTCCTCTTCATGCTAATGTACTAATTAGAAGTATTTTCAGGCCAGGATGCTTTAGCTCAGGCCTCAGAGCTCAGATGACTTCAACAGAGAAGGTGGGTGCAACGACCTTGTGATGTAAGGTGGATTACTTTAGTCACATCATCACTTTTAATTCTTCTTGATCATTATTCCAGCTTTTTCATGCCGTGGAGCCTGGGCTCTTTTGAAACCTTTGCAGTATGTTCTGTACGAGCTCCTGATGTGGCTCTCATTGTCACTTGCTTCTGTAGTACCTCTTTGTAAGTGTAAAATAGGTGCTCCCCAGAATGTTTTTTGCGACTGGGGAAGCTTCTGACATTTTGCCTTGTCTCTAGGTATCTGCAGGTATGGCTGTGCCAATGCACATTTAATTTTGTGTCTCATATATTTCAATTTACTTGTTCCATTTCTGAGTTATTTAGTCTTAACTCAACGTTGATGCTGTGTGTGCAGTGCAGAGGAGAGGGAGCACTGTGATACAGCATTCTGCAACTCCTTCCTTGCAGATGTGGGCTCCCTAACTCAGTGGCAAGAGAGCCTGAAATGGTTATGATACCCTGAAGCATCATGAATGAACTGTGGAGATAAATGTGTGGAGATTCCACACTGTCATTTTCCATATTAGTATGTAACCTTTCTGCCAGACATCATTAGCAATACTAAGTTAGT
Source organism: Psittacus erithacus (assembly GCA_009867235.2). Lineage (NCBI taxonomy): Eukaryota > Metazoa > Chordata > Aves > Psittaciformes > Psittacidae > Psittacus > Psittacus erithacus. Next base: position 4,592 of record WYDI02022813.1, read on the forward strand.
GCTGCCTAGAGGCTTTCTTTAAAGTAAATACCATAATTGTGCTGAGCTCCTAGCTAATGTCACATCCACCCCCAGGTTTAAGGAACTTAACCTACTTTTGCAGGTGTTCTTCTCTAATTTACAAGTACTCTGGTGTCTTCAGAAATATGAAAGCGAAAATACTCTTTTGAGGGAACAAATAATCCATTATTGCCACAAATGTAAGCAATTTGCATAATCATCAGACTGATCATATCAAAATAGTTACACAAATACAGAAAGCCCAAATTATACATGAAGGGCATGGCCAGTTCCACATTACAGCCATTTAACAGGTAGCTGGGCTTGCACACCATGTGCAAGTGAAATATCCTCACTTCTGTGGGAAATGCACTTCCAAACTGTGGTCCATCTTCATTTAGGTAGTCAAAAAGCACTTAGAAACAGCTTTCCTCCCTGGTTGTGAGAGCTAGTTTGAATGACCAGCACAAAGGATAACTGATTTGAAGGTGATAGGGGCCAGGAAGTAGCTAGGGCAGGTTCATTTAGAACATCATCTAGAGTCACAAGACATGAAGGCTGGAGGGGACCTTTGGACATTACCTGCTGTAATCCCCATGCAAGGCAGGGTCTTGCCCTGAGTTGTTTTTTAAATACCTCTGCAACTTGACTATTGTCTCCTTTGTGAGGTTTCAGGCTGTTTGTGGAGAAAGATCACAGATGCTGACCTTCCTCCCCATCTTTAACAGCTAAACACTGAATTATACGTTTTCAGAAGGTAAGATTTCTTAGTCTCTGTGACTGCAGCTGTTAATATCAAGTTGGATAAGCCTTGTGATAAAATAGCAAGATGCAATTGTGGCTTACAGGAGTGATGTTCAGTTGCTCAAGCGCAACAGTCATCACCTCACTCTGCAAGTGAAACATTGTCACATTAAAATACCAGGCAGTTTGCCTGCTTCCCAAGAAGGACAAGACCCTTATGTCCAGCCTGCCTGCCCTCCCTGGGCAGCCCTGCCAAGTCGGAGGGTGTTCACCAAACCTATTCAGGGACCCTACGAGCAGCACTTTAGGCCAAATCCCTTATGTCAACTATGAAGTTTCAAGAAACTTATATCAAGATATTTATTACATGTGACAGGATACAGATTCAAGATAGCCAGTGATAGTGACTGATTGCGGAAACAGATTTGATTTGCAATAACCAACCGGTGATAATACTAAATAGCCAGCAAGATGTTAGTAAGTAAATGCACATAATGCAGAACTCTTACCCAACAGGCGTCTCTATGAGGGGGAGAAGAGGGGTCCAGCCTGTCGACTGATCCCAGACATTCCGATGGAGAGCTTCTTCCCAAACATCTCCCTTCTCTTTCACTAATTTATACTATTTCTTTACTTTAGGTGGAGCTTGAGTTAGTCTAGTCATACATAATCATCAGGTTTCACAAGCATAGGAGTTATTACAATTAATTCCAAGAATCATTAATACAATTCCCTTCTCCTTTGCTCCTGCGCACTGCCATCTGGTGGTCTTGGGCCGGGGTCATCTGAACGAAGTAAGAGGTCTTCCTTGCTATGCACTTTTCACCCTTGGCACAGTTTCCCCAGCTGGCAATCTCAAGCTTTTTAGAGACTAGCTGGGACAAGTTCCTGAGGGAATGGGTCTGTGATTTTAAACAACATGTGTTCTATTCCGTATTATAGTTTAACTAGCAAGAACAGAACATGCCTTTTCCCTGTTCTATGTTAAGACAAATGCAGAATTTGAAGAAAACTCTTGAAGACATTATAATGAGCAAAGTTCAGCTACAGAATACAATTTCACCATCATTGCTGAGACAGCAGTTGCGATCCACCTTTCTTGATGGTGACTATGCGGTTATCTTTACTCCTGATAACAGGGATGAGCTGTGGTACCTCAGTACCACTCTACTCCCCATTTCAAGGATAGTGCACCACATTCTTACAGACCTTGTCTGTTTTCCTGGGAGCAGCAACTGTGTCTCACCTCAAGAGCAGCGACTGTCAAAGCTGCTCTAATATTACAGCCTCTGATCTGAACTTTGCAAAGCCATGATTCCTCATTTTCCCCATCTGGGTTGTTCCTGCAAACATCTTGGTGGGTTTTGCTAGTCTGAACTAGAACAAGACTACCTCTTGACCTGGCATAACCCTGAGCCCATGAGCAGAGCATACCAGTCCCAAGATGAGCTTATCTGTTCAGCAGCGAGCTGGAGCAGCTGCCGAGCTCCCAGTGTGGCAAGGCACAGGATTGGAGGTTGCACTGCCAAAGAGCCTCTGTGTGCCTTTCTGCCTGTCCAGATCTGCATCAGTGCCTGTTGCAAGATGCCTCTGTGGGTCTGCGCTGGCTGTGTCAATCTGCTCGATGTGTTAGCACAGTAAGCTCCCATCCCCCTCTGCCAAAAGACAGCTCAAGCACTCGCTATGTGCTGTTTCCAGCTTCCTCTCTGCTGACCTCATTTCAGGTTTTCTCAGTCCCTCTGATACAATGAGGATGGGGCTGAGTATTGCAATGCCAGCCTCACCAGCTCACACACAGGGCAAGGCCCATATGGTACTTAACTTTTATTGTATGTCAAGGATTGTGGCAGTTCCCCTGCCAGTATATTTACCCCCAAATCCACACAGAGTGTGCTACCTTTAAGAATCTTAAAATTTTGTCCCCTTGTCCTCAAAGGGATTTTTTTAGGAACTTTTTTTGGTTGCATTACATTTTATTGAAACACATTCTTTTAACTGTGACCTTGCAACATCATTCTTCAAGCCATAGGTAGTCTATAATTCATTGCCTGTGCAGCACCGTCAATCTACAGAATCTGGTGTTAATAAAATACTGCGTAGTTTTGGAACAAGAACTAGACCATGGGGGATCCCATTAGGTAGGTCTATCTTTGGTGTCTTCTTACCTATTGATTTCAAAATGTGGAAAAAGTATCAGATTTTAATCTAAACATGGTGAGCTCCCTCAGTTTCAGTTAGTGCCTGTTTAAAAACCCCCAAACCATCACGCAACACAAAGTCTTGGATAAACACATGCATATTATAGCATATACTATATCAAAACTATTTTATTGATCAGATATGTGATCATGCAAAAAATAAATCAAGAATTTTGTAACTTCCACTTTTCAGGAAATAACTGCTATGATTGTATTGATTGTCTCTAATTCTAGACTAATTCTCTAGCTGCTTCCCAGAATAACTGTTTTCTTCAATGCAGCTTTTGTGTAACTTAAAGTTACTGTAACTGATATGTAGCTTTCTAGTTCAATTCAAGTTTTGCGCCTTGTGCGGTAGAACTCTTTTGGGAATCCTCTGCCAGTTGATTAGCATTCATTAAAAACAGTGATATAATATTCGGAGAGATTCATGCATAGTTCAGCAAGAATTCTGGGATTTTAGTTACCCAGGTTAATTTTTGTTGAAAGTACATAGCTGTAGCCACTTTATATTCTGTCACTTGTTCTTGGCTCTGATCTAGGTATAGAAATAAATTTTCACTGTGAAATTTCCACTCTAAAAAAGGTTCAATTCAATCTCTGATCAATACAGAGCAAAGCACTGGCACACGGTATCACTAGGTAGAAATACCTTTTTACAAGTAAAGACTGTTAGAGCATTGTTTTTTCCTGTCTCTTCATCCTTTGGCTTTGTAACTTTCTGGTAATATGAGATTTTAGAAAAATTTACAAGGGGCTGTGGGTATATTTTAAGTCCAGTGATTCTTATTTAACCTCGCTTGCTAATTGTCAAGATTTATTATGGCATGAAGCAGGCATCCAGTTTGGAGATCTTAAACTCTTGTTTTGAAATCATTAGGACAAGTTCACAGTAAGGAAGGGAGAAGGAGGAGGAGTACGTCCACACCATAGAAATTAGTTTTGGAATAGGTAGCCTCCTGAAAAGGTAAAACATAAACAAGGGCTCAAGCTCTGAACACAGGGTGTGCATACACCAGCATAAGGGCAGATAGAAATATAAAAAATAGAAACTGAGCTAAAGAGAATCCCCTAGTTTGCCCCTTCTTAGTTGTATTGGTCATTCAGGATTAATGGATCAAATGAACTAAAATGTCATTAAGAATAGCAGGTAAGAGGGAGAGTGCTGAATAGAATTGTAGTATTTATACAATTTTTTTTTAAGCCTGAATGTACATATTAAATGAGATCACTTTATCATAATAATCATGTAGACACATTCTGTGAGAACTGGAAAAAGCAACTTCTATACCACAGTTCCTGGGAAGGTATTATGTTGCTCTGCATATTTTCTGTTCTTCCTTGAGTCATTTTCAGATCTTTTGGTCTTTGTTCAGATGGCGTGTAAATCAGACACATACTCATAATTTCATAATTTATGCTTTTAAACAACATGCAATTACATAATTATCCTTGTAACTACCATTTTTGACTTTTTTGGGCAATGTTTTATAGTTTGTACAGGTCATTATCACTTCAAAGTCTGCACAAATTGTGTGTAAAGTATATAAGAGATGTGGTAATACATAGCCGATGAGAGAGCAAGAAGGATCAGCCTGACCCTGAGCTGATAAAACTTTGAGGAACCTTAAGGGGAAAGTGTCCAAACTGCAGAGCACCACTCCACGTGCAAGCAAAGCTCACATTAATCCAATAATAACAAGTTTTACTTTAAAAAAGGTCTGCTAGAAATGAAGAATCAATCATGGGTTATTAACAGTGAGCATTTTAAGAGGGAGTGTCAGTTCCTTATTACAAGGCTTTGCTTTGAGAGAGAAATGGGTGCTGGAAAATGAGACAGCACAGCTTCCTGCATCTGCAGGACTCTGATCCTGGTGTGAGGAAAATCGTTGACAGCATGCATGAAAGCCCTTTCTTCAGGACTCACAGAGATACTAGTTTGATTTTTAGGAATTTTTTCTCCTTCAATGTTTGAGATATTTTAGACAGCCAAATCAAAACCCCCAAATCCTGCACTGCTTGTTATCATTCAACAAAAAAAGTGCTATCAGAAAAACAATGTACAGAAACATTTCTTTGGTATGCTGATTCAATGTACCAAAACACCGGCCTCGCAAGGTCTGGCAAAAATACTGTATAAAAGTCTTTGTTAGGATCATTAAAGCATTGAAAGTTTTTCAAGTGACCATTTGCTTGCCATTTTCTAAAACCACTGTTTTTGCCTTAAATAGATGAAGAATGATAAAAAAGACATAAAAATCATCAGGCCATACTTTGAACTTTGTGTTGTGTCAAGCATATGCCTTTGTCCATTTGTGTTGCCACTTTTGATAATAAAATTATTTTCTACTTCTTTCGGACATCCTTTAGCCGAATCTCTCCTTGCAGTGCACATTATCAGTGATGTGTTTCCAAGATACTCTAAAAAGACTATTTGCATGTGTTAAAAAGAAGGAAAAGGTAGTGCAAGCAAGCATTTTTTAATCCATTTTCCAGAGAAAAAACAAATTTTGACAGGCTCAGAAGGGTATTTCACTGTATTCCCTCCGCCCAGCTTTCTGATAACTTTACACAATTGGAAGAAAGCTCATTTGGTGAAGGTAAATTATCTCACCTGGATTAGTTTTTCTCTTTTAAGTTTCATAATGTCAGAAGACACCCATCTCATGATAACAACTTTAATATGAAAAAAAAAATTAAAAGAAAGGATAGTGGCACAAATATAAAAACTCCAACTGAAAAGGCAACCTGCTGTCATCCCAAGTGAAATGAAACATGTTTTGAATTGGAGCTGGACCAGCTGAAAAGCAAATAAAGTTCCTTTTTCATGTTTTGAATTAATTAATGTATTCAGATGAGAGCCAGTGAGTCGTGTTTGGCTAGATTTTCTTCTACAGAAGTGCATGTTAAACATGCATTGTTTAAAACAGGGTAGAGTACCAAAAAAATAAAATTTTATACGCTATTCTGTTGTATATGCTACAGTGCAATGACCCATACAGAAAATGAGGTAGCTACTGACTAGTAATATTGCTAAATAATTTTTCTTTTTTCAGTGAAGGAGTGAGCAAAGATGTGTGCAAACACTGAGCATCATGGTCTCCTTAATATGGAATTTTATGGTCTCCAGCAGTCAGGAAGACCAGATCAATGAGCTATCCTACAAGCATCCAGAGAGGTGTTTCCCACAAACTTGTGTCAATAAACAGAGTCCTTATGGAAAACAAGGCATGTTTTCTTCCATTGCACTGAAAACTCTTGTCGGGCATAAAGCACTCAAGTTCAAAACAGTAAAGAGTCTACATCATTAGGGAGACCTTTAACAAGAGTTCTGACTTTTGACAGAGAAAGATAGTCTGGTGAAAAAAAAAAAAAAAAAAGAATGCTTACTTATAGAGACAGGTAAGATTGCCCAAAACTGTAGTTGAAAGGTTTTAGGATCACCCCTCAGCCACCATTGCTCTCCTCTGATGAATCAGAGAGAAGCTTAGGTCTCTTTGGACAAGGTCGACTTTATTTGCTCCTCCATTTTTTGGAGTGATGAACATATGTGATGAGCAGCGGTTATTTTGGAGGATACCACAGGTGGAAACTCATTTAAGGATGATAAGCATGAACAAGGAGCAGCAGTCATGCCAGCATTGGCATGGGTTGCTTTGGTACCAGCAGCAGAGGCCCTTACAAAGAAATGGGGAGCTCACCATGCTTCACCTTGTTGTTTTGGCCAATGCTGTGCAGAAAGGAGGACGCTGTGCAATATAACTCAAGACACCCAGCAGTTTAAATTGAAATCCTTAAACTTTGCCTGAAGAACCTAAATACTGAAAAGAGGACCTTTGTCAACAAACTTTTCAATATTTACTCCACATAACCTTTTTTTAGATTTTCCATTTTACTGGTAGAATAAAGTTTAGTCTTGTGTTTATTTGACTTTTTGAGCAAAAAGGAGAAAGACAAGTAAAAGCATATTCATCTTTTCTTTACATTGCAACATAATTTTTGTCTGTTACAAATAAGTTATACCATCGAAATTATCCTTCGGAAAGGAGAGGTTTGAAGTTGTTTTGATGAGACAGGGAACATCAGTACAGAGATAATTATAGTAATTCCTTCATTTGATCTGCCTAGAAAATGCCATATTTTTATTCTGCTTCATTCTGTGTCTTCTCCCATGGTAGGAAATGTAAATCTTCCTATTCAGCTATGTCAAACTTTTGGAAGTTTTCTATTTTCCCACTGTTGTGGCTATCAGGCCTGTTTTTAGTCCAATCTGAAGATGCTTAGAAAGAGTGACACGGTGGTATCACTACAAGGAGTGCCTCAGCTGTGAACATTTCAGTTCTAATTTGAAGAGGGGTTTGCAGCCAGGAAAACCAAGTGTCAAGGAAAAACTGAGCTCCCTGGGATGTCTGGGCAGCTTATTGTGCTCCAAAGCTGTTTTCAGCCCACTCTGATCTTTGTCCTTCATACTGATGGTGCAGTGCCCTTTGATTTACTCAGCAGCTCATGCCATGTCAAAGGCCACTGATCTTTCCACTCTGATGACAAAAAGACTGGAAACAGATTGTGCATGGAGAATTGGTCCCTAAAATAACAAGAGTGATAAACTGGAAGACTAAACTCACAGTATTGTCTAGAGTGTATTGTAAACCAACTTTCTTTTAATGCTTGATAAAGACACGCACTTCCATGTACTCTGAAGTCTCCAAATACAATCAGCTTTTAAGAGACCTTGTTTGTTTTTTTTTTTCTTTAAATTAAAATGAAATCTGTATCTCGTGCAGACTGCTCCCTGCATTACAGAGCTTCTTGTAGGGCATGATTCACTAAGAATCTAAAATCCATACAGGTTAGTGGTCAGGAAAAATTACTTTAAAAATACCAAAAAACAGCCCACATCCAAACCAAAACCCCCAAGTGATGAGAAATGCATGAAGCGTAGATGCATTTTCAAGTATGACACAGAAGTGGGAAAACAGATTGCTGGAAAGGGTGTTAAAAGTACTAACCAGTACTTCTAGGGTGTGTTTAGATCACCTGCCTCTCTCATGCAGCTGTGCAGCTTCACCAACACCTACAGTTTCTCAATGGGAATGGCATGTCTCAGACTTTTGATTGCAAATCTAATTCCAAATCAAGTGTCAGTTTAATTTTTGCTGAAAAATTAGGACAGCCAGCGAGTATAAAACACTTTCCAGAGCCTTGGCATTAGTTAAAAATGAGCTTAGCCTGCCCGATACCTCATATATTACCTTAGGTGGAAATAGCTGACTGGCACAGAATCATTAACTATAAGAAGACAGCTCCATTTTGGTAATAATGTCTCTGACATGATATTCTTGTGCTTTTCTCTGTTATTTTATTTATTTGCTTAGGCATTTATTTATTCGGAATATGTACAACCTGTTAGTTTCTTTTCTGATTTCTGGAATAAGAAGCCATGGGCATTTTCTTAAAACAAACATTTCTTCCTAGAAAGAAATGAAACATTTTGACTGCCATACTGTAAGAGGTTTTGCGTCCAGTACATTAGGAATTCACACTCTGTAACTGAAGATATGCTATGACAGTATCAACCCAGATCACCACTGAAGTCCTCGGGAACTTTTTCCTTTGACATCTTTGCTGTTTCACACCTAACACAAAGGCACAGAACTCTGCCTTTCTTCCAGTCACTGGGTGACAAATAAAACTGATGCTCCAAATTACTAACTGGAAAGCAGCAGAACCGTCCCATGATGGCATTAATAGTCTGGATGAAGAAACAGACATTAATTTGCTGTTCATCTGCTTATCTCTCTGAATTTTAGACACTGCTGCACCTGTTACCGCAAAACCTCCAAGTCTGCAAGTGTTCTTATGCTTAGAATACTGTCATGATGTACAGAAGTGCTGCTGTTGCTTTTGCACAGCCTAGCAAATGAAACACTGCATTTTCAGATGCTGCCTGTGTGAAGAAAATGGAGCAGCATCTGTTCTGCAGAACATTTAATAGTATTACAGGGGAACTATCTATTTGGGGTTAAACTTTGCTTTAGGGCAGCAGTTTCATTCAAAAGCCACAGTAATTATTCCAGAATATTATAATTCTATTAAAAATAATATTCATAAAGAAGGTTATTTCCAAGCCATCAAAATATTCTGTACTAGATATACCACACAGATTCAACTATGTAAGCAGAATCTAGGGACTTGCTTATAGTCACATGAAATATCTCCTCAGTAAGAAACGGGTAAATATTTTAGAAATAGCTTATCTCCATTTCAGGTCTTTCCCTTTGAATTAGCCAAAGAGAATGACTAAGATTAGTGAAGAGACTAGTCATGCTTGATGTCAAACTTTTCAAATACATTTCATTTTGTTCTACACATACTTTGTTCATTGAGAAAAGGAGCTGCATATCAGCTGGTCAGCAACTATGTCTAGGGCATTCCTGTGTCTGTGATAAGCTGATCTATGTATGCAGTTTTCAGTTATTTACGTTGATGTTATATTTTGGAATTTTCTTATTCCTCTAAGCATTTTGTCAATTTCATGGGGTAACTCCCCCCGCCCCCAGCATACACCTTGTTTGGAGAAAGAATGACAAAGTTGACCTTTCCCAGCTTTGACTGTGTCCTGGGTTTGTGGATTATCACTATATCACTTCTACAATATATGTGATTTGCTGACTTGCAGGTGTAAAATGCAATGATTATTTTATAGTCGAGAAGCAAAAATACACACAGTTCTGATTCAGTACACTGAAATTATTGAGTTTTCTAATTGACTTCATCTGATAAAAATTTTGACCCATTATTTATGAATGTCATGTGATAATTACATATATTAGACTGACTTTATTAAAAGCAATACCTGTTTACTGAATTTAGCAGTTTTTAAAATTTCACTTCCATTTTTTTTTCTCCATTTTTCCACATACTGGTCACAGTTCCTGAAGAAATGCTGTACGATATAAAGGGGGAGCGTCCATTCCACAAATAACTCCTCTGCAAAAGCATGTTAGAAATAAATTGTTAACAGTATTTGCATTAGTGTGGGCGATGAGCTAATGAAATATTTTACTCCTTCAAGTAAAACAAAATGCCAACCTTTTACTATTACATTCTTTAAGTATAGAGTAAAAGCCATGAGCTGGATCCTGACCCAGAAGATAAATTAATGAGACAATATTGATTCTATCCATCACCTCTACAATCTCAGAACTATCTACTCTTCCTAGGTATACAGCTTTTTTGAGGATTAAACATGTAAAACCAGCCAAGTTTCCCAGTGTCTTACACAAAACTTTTCATCACCATGGTTTGCCAACAAGCTGATGAAAGAATGAAACGTAAATGTTTCTGTTGGAGAGAAAAAAAAATGTATTACTTCTCAGGATCCTACGTTCTTTTCACCTTAAACAATATTTAATAGCCAGGGCCAATATGCATGCAGACAAAACATGAACAATTGTGGTTATGACTGTTGTGTTAACAACCCACACGAATTCATCAAAACTGAGCAGAGGAAGGTATTAATTAAGGGGCAGTATTACCACACATGAAAATTTGTGAGAGTTTTCAACAAGTGATGAGAAGGGAAATGCTGAAGAAATATACTCATATTTCTGACAAAACATTTGTAAAAAGTCTTCCATATTTTTCATCAATAAAGCTAAACAACAGATTTTCTATCTTCTTCTAATCCTTCCACAGTAGAGAATAACTGTGTAGGGTAAGTAGATGGAAATTATTTTCATGATGAATAAAATGAAGGCTACACAAAACAAGGTTTTAAAAGCATTTAAATTTTCTTTGGAAAATTCATATGAAGATCAAATTAAATTCAGCAAGAAAAAAGTAGTTTCCTTAGTCGTTTATTAACTACAGGCTCTAGAAGAACCCTGAGAGAGACTGTATGAGAACTGAAATGATTTATAACAAATGTCAAGTCATGCAATATAAACAAACCAGTTTTTAATAGGCTAGTTGATTTTCCTACTGTCCTTTAAAATTACATGGAAATTGCTCTTCAAACCTAGCTCATCTTCTACCACACTTCTGCAGGAGTTCTTTGGTGAGATTAAGCTTAAGCCAAAAAAGGAACAAATTTTAACCCAGCTGTGACTTCTAACAAAATCTTGGATATTCCATCACTTAGCTACCAAGTTACAGGGATTATTTTGTGAGCATGTTCCACAGGGCATTGTGAGGCAATATCAAATATCAAATAAAGGAAAAAAGACAGCAGACATGACCTGGGTTTTCCAAACCTGTTATCTCAAGAATGAAGCCTAGTTACTAAATTTGCAGATGTGGAGCTTTCTGTGCTGCAGTGAATCTGCAGTAATACACTTCTTTACAATGAAATTATAGCAGTTCAAGGCTAACATGTGTGAGGGAAGCATTAGATCTGCTGTATGAAACTGACATCTCATGTGCATTTACATATACATGTTTATAAACTTCAGTCTTGGATATCAGGTACACATTTGCATATATCTGTATTGTTTTCTCTGTGCAAAATACACACATATAGCAATATAAATATGTATTATTCATCTATAAGATAAAAAATTTATAAAATATCTATAGATTTCTAGATGCATGTGTGTATGAATTTATGTATAATTGATATTTAAATGTGTGGCTGTATGAACATACATATGCTTGATAAGCAGTATTTAAATAACAGACATTTATGTTCATGCTAGATACATAGAAATTACAACATGTATGTGCGTACACACGCGATAGTACAGCTGCTTCCCTTGTCTTCTGAGGAGGTTTGCTATCTGCTGGAGAGAGCCACACAGGTCTTAATTACTGAGGTATAGCTTCATAATGTATATAATTTTAAACAGCACCTGTACCTTATTATATGCTGTATTGAATGGAGGACTGCTGTCAGATTTCAAACAGCTACACCCATGCTTCGTCTTCAGCTTCTAGGCTTTGATTGATAAAACTTAAGCGTATAAAATAAACAGTAAATGAGATCAAATATGTCATTCTGATATACTCACAGTCACTCAGCTGTGCATTTCTAATGGCTTTGCATGCTGGTAAACTGTCATTGAGTTGCAGTAGTTTACAAGTGACTCAGCCAAAGATGCCTGCACTCTGAAGGCTGTCAGTTTCTACATCAGTGGTCTTTAAAATATACATTTCAGGCTATAAAATAGTTCTTCAGATAGCAACTGAGGGTCAAGCTTGGCTTTCATAAGTAATGGTAGAAAAACCTGCCCAGGGCTCACACTGTACAACTGAAACACTGCTAAAAAATGCAAATATTGTTGCTATTACTAAGCCTGATTCTTTCTATTCTGCATTTAGAAAGTAATGTTTTTCCTTGCACAAAGTGCATTTTCTAGTTATGCAAGTATTGATCCAATTCAGAGCACAGAAAACTCGCATGAAATGTGTGAGTGAGTAGGAGCATCTTCCAAGAGTTACCTTTTCTGCTATAGATTATTTCAGCATTTTCTCAACAATTGTATATGCTAATGCTTAGCTGCACATTCTACACATCCATGGATTGGTGTCTTGTTAATCCGTCTCTGAAAGCTAAATTACCTAGGAGGAGGAGAAGTACTGCTCGCAGTATTTTGTTTAGAGCATCAGGAACAATTTAGGGAAATCACAGAGCTGATTTAGCAAAGAAAATGAAAAAAGAATTGCTAATGTTGCTTTGCAAAAACAAGGGCCTCCGGCCCATTACGCGTTTTTGGATGAATATTTTTCTACCCAGTGCAGTCTCAAGTAGGCCACTGGAAAATTCTGTCTTTGATGATTTTCAGCTTATTCTCAAAGTCAACAGGTTTGTGGCCAAAATAGGATGAAAAAATTATTAGTTCAGTAGTACTAATTACTTCAGCATAGTATTAATGGATCTCTCCAGCTGCAGCAGAGCAGTAGTCCTCAGCCGTAAAAATCCTACTCCTCAGGTTCTTCAGCTGTGGCATCCAGGGACAGGCAAGCCATGCAAATTGAGCTAGGAAGCAATGCACTCCCACTGGTACATACCATCTCTCAGAGAACGTGCTTTACACTTCTGCACTGACATCTGCACCAACCTCCAGAAGAAAAGGAGTATTTTTTTCATGCTTGGTAAAGATTCTTCATATCAGTTTCCTTCAGCCATACACAGTATGAACAGTAGTGGGATTCAAGATGTCGGTTTTCCCAGTAATGCTGCTTCCTAAATTCATTTCTGTGCCTTCTGAAAATCTGCCCTGATGTTCACATACATCTTCTAGGGATTTATACAGTTTTCAGAGAGGTGTGCAGCTTAATGAGTCACTTATAACTCCTCATATAGCCCATCTCCAAATGAAAGTGAGGGGTTTAGCTTCACAAATAAAAAGCCATTGGCTCAGCGCTAAAGGGACTAAGACAGAATTATCTCAGGGTGTGATGGATATGAAGAGTTTCCAAGTTGCTAAGGGCAGCCACATGCCCCACAGTGTGATGACTGATGGAACTGAATGGAGGTCCCCCTTTCTTCGCTTTCTGTTGTATTTTGGTAGGAATTTGTTCAGCCTGGAGAAGAGAAGGCCCTGAGGAGACCTTAGAACGGCTGCCGGTGCCTAAAGGGACTACAAGAAAGCTGGAGAGGGGCTTTAGACAAGCGCCCATAAGGACAGGGCAAGGCGGAATGGCTTTAACCTGACAGAGATTGAGATGAGATCTTCGGCAAAAATTCTTCCCTGTGAGGGTGTTGAGGCCCTGGCACAGGTTGCCTAGAGAAGCTGTGACTGCCCTATCCGTGGCAGTGTTCAAGGCCAGGTTGGACGGGGCTTGGGGCAACCTGGTCTAGTGGAAGGTGTCCTTGTCTGCGGCAGGGGGTTGGAACTGGATGAGCTTTAAGGTCCTTTCCAACCCAAGCCAGTTTAGGATTCTGTGGTAGTCATAGACAGCAGTCAGAATTTTATTTTGCAGTTAATGTTGCACTATGTATGACCTAAGCTACCACGGGATTTAAAAGTACAATCGCTAATATGCAGAAACCATTCTATGATTCTATGAGTGATATGCTGGGCAGACCAGCAACTAGACCCCCATTCTGGTGTCAGGAGCACTTCTGACACCATCTTCTCCTGTTGAGAAGATGACAGGTTTTCTATTTGTCACTTGCCATTCCTTTGGATCAGCTGAAGTCCATTCCCTGATGCAGTTATGAAGCAATAGCATTTCTCTGGAGCAAACCTTGAGCCTGACATAGGTTACATCAATTTCCCTCCCTGCTGTTTCACCGCAATAAGGCGTTGCTTTCCAAACCAGCAGCAGCCATATGTTCCTTCTGGCTGATACAGCACCAAAACAAGAGAGGCATAAATCCTGTGTGCCTGTATGCAATGTTTCCAAAAGAAAAAACAGAGAGAGAAGTTCTAAATTATAATCAAAACAAAACATAAATATCAGTCAGACACAACTGAAAACACAGAAAGCCACCCTTGTGCTTTCAAGTTGGGAACACATCATAAAACTCAGAATTAAGAAACAGAGCCCGACAGTCAATTAAAATGAGAAGGAAGAGACTGCAGTCAAAAACATGTACTCATAGTTTAAAGGATGATAAGACATACTCAGAATGACATTTACTGCTGTTTTCAAAAAGAGGGGAGTGGGGAGCAGTGCTGGACCTTCAGCAATTGTAAAAGCTCACACAATATAAAGACCCTATTTAAGTTGACATACTGTCAGTCTTCAGTGACTAGCAGTGCAACAGCTGGTTTTGATGTAATTTCTTTTGAGACCACTAGATTACAAGCTGTTTATTGCATTCTTCTCCTCAGACTGCTCCCTGGATACAGGCAGGGAGTCAAGAGGTCAGAGGTCTAAAGCCAGGAGCTAAAGGATTTGTCATCGTTTAACAGGTCACTTGTTGCTATGTATTGTGCAAACTGGACTGTGCAGCCTAGCAGGATGATGCGATATGCTTTATTTTTTACATCTGTACAAGAGGAATTGGATTGACCTCACTGTAGAAGGCACTTGGAACCATCAGTTGGTGCCTGGGGGTTTGTGGAAGGCAGGCATGCACAATCACATGCAGCAGTGAAATATCCTCAATTAGCACCATGTTTATGGTTGTCCAGACCTGCCCTCAATCTTGGCACATAAACTCCTAAACCATAGGGTGTTGGATATGATATAAACAAGTAGGGCACTAGGTGCTGTATATCATTATAGCTGCACCTTAAATCCCACTGCCAGTTACTTGAGTGCAACTGAAAGAGAAGAATTATTCTTAATTCCTGCACAACTTCTGTCCTTTCATGCTGCTTCTTGTTATATGGGGAGCGTTTGTGTTATGGTCTCTCTATGAGTATAAATAAAATTTATCTTGAATAGTCTGTGATTAGCAGCCAATTAGATATTGTCTGTTATGAACATGGGAAGACCGATTTACAAAGGATCTGAGAGAACACAGATGACTTAAAAAAATATGGGAACTGGATGACTTGTCTCCAAAGGAAATATGGAAAAACTTTTCCTGCCACGGAAGCTGAATATTTGAAGATCCAGCAGTGTGGTTAGTTATGAAGCTGATTCTTGGAATGAAACTCTTTCCTTTGAGAAGAATTACATTCAGGAAATAAAGAAGCAGAAATGTTCATATTTTTCTGTTCTTTGTACAAATGATATCTTTTTGATATCAGAAGAGCTCTTTGATATGGTCTCTAGTCATAATAATTGTGGTTCTTTATTTGTACAATCCAAAAGAGGTTCACATTTCACCTTTACAATGTGCCCAAAGAAAGTATTTAGGCAAAAAGAAATCTGACATTCAGATAAGACAGATAGCATATCAACCAGTTTGCTGTTCCCTTTGCTCTTTCCCAGCGTTGACACTGTGGAGCTTGTAAGGTGGCCAAGCATAAGGTCAGACACTTTTTGCAAGCTCATTTTCATGTGAGATCTTTAATAAAGGAAGAAATTACTGAAACTTCCAGGAAGGGCTATTTGGAAGTTCACTGCCTTGAGATGATTGCATAACTGTGGTTTGGAGCTGAAATCTCCCAGTATCAGGTCTGTACCTGATAGTACCTGATCTAGTTGTGCTGTCTGCCCAAATTCGGGTGGCCAATTCTGAGCTCTTGTCTGGAGCTTCTTCCCAAGGTCCTACTCCATGTACCAGAAGCTGCAGGGATGAATGAGAAGGAGATGCTACTTGAGAAGTTGCAGTGGTTTCCCATGTCTCTGGAAGAGAGGGAAGAGCTAATGAGGGCAAACCTGGACCAGCTGAGTCATGCTCAGTCACTGGATCCCAGAGCAGCATGCACCTGATGTTTCTGCTTCATTTTAAGGATGAAAAATGTAGATAAATCCTTTACAGTCCTTGGGAGAAGACATTCATATCTGCACTGCCTAGCTCTGACAGGGTCTTCTGGTAAGACTGGAGGTCAAGCAATGATGTGATGGGGGTCTTTGTGATCTCAGTCTTCAAAGCTCTGACCTCAGCTATAAGAGTTGAAGGACAAACTCGGGTAGTTACTTGTGACCAGTACTCCCAACTCCCAACCCCAGTAATGTGGTTAGCATAACTAATGCCTTTCTATGGGGCAAGCAGCCATTCTCTGTGACCAAGTGGGTCATGTATGGGTTCCTTTTCCCTCATTATTAGGCCCTGAAGGTTCTGTGCCCCGCACAGACAAACCAAGCAGATTTCTTCCTCTTATCTCTCAAGGTGCTTGGGCACCAGCACAGTTACTCCTTTCCTAGCCTGCCTTGAAGGTTGCAGGCACTCAGCACAGGAGAAAAAAGAGTAACAGCATAGAGCAATGTTCTTTAAATCAGTTATATTAAAAACTTTGTATTATACTACTTGTAAATTATACCACATTGATCCTGACCCTGCTTGCAGAAATTCTGTGCCATTCTGATAGCATTCTAATATCCTTAGCAGGATATACAGAATAGATAGCATATAATATATGCATACATAATATATGCATATATTATATATACATATTTATACATAATATATACATACAATAGATACAGAATATATACATATATACACACACACATGTGGTATTTATACATAATATATACCTAGTATCTCACCAAGAAAATAAACTTTAATTGTTCTACTAAGGATCCCCAAAGGAACCTGTCTTTCCCCTCAGTCTCCATTGGCACTCATGACTTCAGACATCGTCTCTGTGGGTAGTCCAGAGAGAGGACAAATCTAGTGGAAGTTCACAAAAAATAGGGATGAAGGGGTCTGCAAATGTCCTGCTATTTTGTTGTGTTTGGGAATATCAGAAGTCAGTAAAAAAATCAACACTGACAACCCATAATGTGGAATACCTTGGATTTAAGCATCTAGAATTTGTGCCATCTTTTTATTTGAACTGAATCATAGAACAATAGAATGGTTTGGGTTGGAAAGGACCTAAAAGCTCACCTAGTTCCAACTCCCTGCCACAGGCAGGGACACTTTCCACTGGACCAGGTTGCTCCAAGCCTTGTCCAACTTAGCCTTGAAGGCAGCAGTGACCACTTCTACCCTGGTACCTTAATTCTGCTGTTTGGAGTTAAGAAACACCTTATCCTATTATAAGTATTGCAGCTTAGCAAGCAGGGACTATGCAGAAAGCTTCATTAAACACTTTTATTTGAAGTGTTTGTTTCCAGCAGCAATAGAGGGAGTGCTGATGGGCTGGGAGTAATCATGTGAAGCAGCTTTTCCTTCCTGCAGATGCTCTCTCCTCTGCTGAATCTGGGTCAAGGAGGAGCAAAGATGCCAGTTGATGTATCAGCTAATCTCCTTCCCAGTAACAATGTCATAATTTTTCAAAAAACAACCTCCAGAATACAAAGATAATTGTAAAGTGCATCTTATTTTGCTGCAGTGGTGATTTTTAAATGCTTCCCACACAAAGATATTTCTGTATATCCATTATAAAGCATCTTTTGTGAGTTTCTCAGAGCTCAGCTACAAAATATTTGCTTTGAAATGAAATTTGTTTTAAACCAACCTGTCTTCTTATAAATTACATCATATATACAATGCAGTACATGTTATAAACATGTTACTGGGTTGTTTTGTTTCTGGGATACTTAATTTTGATTTTGTGGATCAAAAGACTAATGTTTACCATTTTAGGAATTTTGAGGGGTTTGTATGTCAACAGGTTGCCCAGAGAAGCTGTGTCTGTCCAGTCCCTGGCAGTGGTCAAGGCCAGGCTGGAGAGGGCTTGGAGCAACCTGGTCTAGTGGAAGGTGTCCCTGTCTGTGGCAGGAGGTTGGAACTGGATGAGCTTTAAGGTCCCCTACAACCCAAACCAATCTGGGATTCTGTGATAGTCTTACACTACAATCAGAATTTTCAATTGTAGATAATGTTACATTACCTACGACCTAATGTACTATATTATTTTAAATCAAAATCACTAATATACAGGAAATACTACAGTTTGGATTCTTTCTTTTTTTTAATGCATAAAATTAATTTAGTCTTACAAATGTTCTTTTGAAGTTCTGTTCTTTAAAGGTAGCAAGGGGCAGAAAATGGTTGCATTCAGTTATTTACATTTTCTTACTTTTTTTTCATGCAAAACTACTTTCTGAGAAAACAAAGCGAAGATGAAGAGATGCCCTTTGCTGGAATGACTGAGCTCATCCATTATGCCTTTATCTGCTCTGCATATTGAAGAAATCACATCTTACCTTTATATAATGTGTGTAAGTTGGATACACTACTGCTTCTTCCTCTGGTTTTGAAAGTATTTGCCACTGATGTATTCTAACGCATCCTATAACATTCCTGAACAGAAGTTTTCTAAACTTCAGTTTTTACTTATTGCTGAAAAGAGACAAAATGAGCTTTCCTTGAAGTCTGGCAGAATTCAGGCAAAAACCTCCTGAAAGCCTGAGTCCCCTTCTAGCATCTTTTTGTTAAAATGAATGACAGGTTTTGGAGAAGGGAAAAGAAAAAGGAAAGCAGAGGGGAAAGGAAGGAGAAAGCTGAAGGGGAAGGAAAGGGAAAGGAGAAAGGAAGGGGTTTTTATCTTCTATAGTTTGGCTGTCAGAACTGTAAGTTCTTCTTACTGAGATGAATATCCAACAGCAACAAACCAGAAAATGTATATAATACCTTCAAAACAACTAAATTCACTGAAGCATCTCCCTCAGTTCAGGTTTGAAGTATATCTCAGAATGTGTGTTTTATATGTACTAAGTCATACTTATCTATCAAGTTCCACAGATTTCAAAGGGACTGAAACAAACAGTAAGTTGCAAGTTAAGAGAAATCCCCACATCTACAATGAAAAATTGCTGTGGAGGCAAGACAGGGAAACCCTCTAACAAATGAGGATTTGTATTGCTGCAATCCCATCTTTAGGAAACTGTACTTAATGTTGCATCACAGTTTCCAAATGCATATTATTTTGTTATTTTGAAATATGTTATTTATTATGCTTACTATAGTACTAAAGCATTCTTTTCTTTTTTTTTTTGTTATTGTAAAGTGAAAGAAGAATTTACCACTTCTGTTGGTAACTAATCAGAAAGGCACTCGTTACAGAAGTTTGATTAAAAAGAGAAGATTAAACAGACTACTTTGTACATTTGCAGAATAATTTGCATTTTATTACTTACATTGCAATGTAATCACTGTGTTTTGAAATGATGCCTTCAAGCATACTTGTAAAATTGAGGAATTTCAAGGTTAAAGCTGGAAGGTTACACATACTGCAGCACCTAAGCGCATCTGGGTGAGACCGTATCTGATTCAGAGATGTGGCCTATTTGTGCCTTGTACTAAATTGCCCTGCTTGTGTAGCTTGAAACACAATGATTTTATTTTTTGTTTGCTTGCTAGCCTATGATTCGGTGTTTGGGTTTTCAGTTTTGGTTTGTATTCAAGCTGATGGTACTGACCTTCCTGTTCTTTCCTCCCCTGGGACAATTAGCAGCAGCAGCCAGGCGGAGACACCTGAGGCAGATTCACTGAAGAACACCAGCAGTTTTAATCGATCCCCATCATGTTTGGAGAAAATAGGCTCCAAGATGGAGCAAAAAAGTCGCTCATGCCAGTACCTTTCGTCTCTTTGATATGGGCAGGACATGATTCCCTGGGATTAGCCAACAATTACATGCTCTGAACTGATCAATTCAGTCAATTTACTGGGCAAAGTAAATTGATCCTGCAGAACTAAGGATGTGAGAGTAGGGAGGCACCTGAGAAAGCAGCATGCCTGTGTAAACAGTGCTGTCCTTGCCCCAGTGTGGAGTAGCCCAGCACCATATGGTGCCACTATGAATTTACTAACTGACAGATTAACTCATCTCAGCATTTCAGATACCCAGTTTCCAGCTGTGAGGATGATTGATGGGCTAACTACTGCTTCAGTCTTGGAAGTTATTTCCTCCATTTAACAGAGTCAAGAAGACAGAAAATTGCCTCCTTTGTAAATGCTAATCTCACCACTCCTTCGAATATCCAACATAGCAATTTATTCTAGGCAAAGTCTTAAAACTGGTATAGTACACATCAAATGCATACTAATTAGTAATTTCTTTTGAAGGCTTCATCACTTATTAAGGGTCTTCTTTTCCATATGCTCATCATGCCCCACTTCACCCTTTAAATACAAAACGGCACTTTCTACTTATTGCAAGAAGGTACATTGTGCTCAGTATCTGCATTAAATACTACATCTTCTGAGGCCTAATTTAAGGTCAGATAGAAAGCAGACAGATAGGCATAATGCTTAGGGGCACTGTCTCATTTTAGGCATTTTCATTTTTATTCCCACTGGCAATGCTTCTTCTGGGAACATTCCATGAAAAAGGCATTTCTTTAGAAATGGCAAAACTCATGTCCACATGCATTGTACCAGCACTGCTAATGAGCCTGTGGCTTTCCCACTGCTCCTGAATTGAGTCTCACTACCAGCAAATTATTTCTTGATGCCTTCTAGTGGAAAGATGTCAACAAATCTTAAAATGGGCCATCTGCAGTGGATCTGGATTTGGTCTGTCCAAGGTTCTACACCTGGGTCAGAACAATCCCAGGCACAGCTACAGGTTGGGCAGAGAAGAGATTCAGAGCAGCCTGTGGAGGACTTGGGGGTGTTGGTTGATGAGAAAATGAGCATGAGCTGGCTTCAGTGTGCACTAACAGCTCAGAAAGCCAACCATATCCTGGGCTGCATCAAAAGCCATTGAGTTAGGGCAGCTTTATTTCTGGCCATGGTCTCACGCCGTCCACAGGTCAAACACATCTGGTATGAATATTGCATCTTACCCACCAATACACAGATAAATCTCACTGTAAGCATGACACTTTGTAAGGGCTGTGTAAATTAGAGACATGTTGATTCTTTTGTATAGTGGACAGACACCCAGGTTAAAATAAATAGAATGCCAGTGAATAGAATGCTCGCTGCTGTCGCTGGAGCGCAAACCTCCTCTGATGGTGCTGTTGGTACATATCAAAGTAAAGGTTTTTTAAGTTAAAAGTCATCCTCTGGATCTCCTTCATTAGTCCTTGGTCTCACATTACATGTACAAATGAGTTAAGGCTCTTAGAACAACCACAGATTTGGCTAGTATGTCTGTTCAGTGGATTTCTGTTGACAGCAAAGCCAAACATGGAACTTGCTGGCAGCCAACACCCATATGTGCTAACATCTGTTTTAACCTCTGTTTTAACGTTTCATGTAATTGCTTAAAATACTGCAATATGAAATGAAATGAAATAGTGTTTCCTTTAATGGTCTTTTTAAAAGTTAAGTTTGTTTCCTTTTTTTAGAAGTGGGAAAATATTCATTGAAATAAAGTATCAACAAAACTAAGGAAAAATATGAAAGTTTTGAGTTAATATTTTTTCCTTACTCAGATTAGCTCTGCTTTCATTGCACAGGAGTACTAAGAGAACTCAAGTTTCTTTTTAACTCAAACTCTCATCCTTATTCTCTGCAATGATCATCTCCCTCTAATTAAACACAAAAAAGGCATATTTGTCTTTTAAGTAATGACAGAGACACCATTAAAACATAAATTTCATCAAGCATCTGGATCTTTATTTGTTCTAATTTGCATGACATAGTTTCCGTCATTCAGTAACAGCATATTGACTCTGAATAGGCCTTTAGGTGCTGTATGTATTGCAAAAGATAATGAACTAAACCAACTTGAAATTGCTTACAAGGATCATGTGAAAATAAATACCACAGTAGTGAAATCTGCTTTAGAACTTGTTCCTTTATTTATCCATCTCCAGTTATATTTATACCATGACAGGCATAAAACCAAATTATGTATGGAGGTTATGATTAAAGTTGCCTGGAATAGAGAAAGCAAAGCAAGGAGCACATTTTAATGTTTTCAGCAAGAAAAATATTTAGTTTGACTATATTTTTGTTTTGCATGATGCAGTTCTGGTATGACTGATGGTAGGCACGAGTAACATAGTGCTAGGCTTTTATGAACTAAAGGCTCATTATACAATCAGTAAAGAATCGTAAGGGTAAAAAGAAAATAATCATGGTCATAGAATCATAGAATCATAGAATAGTTAGGGTTGGAAAGGACCTTAAGATCATCTAGTCCCAACACCACCTTGCTATGGGCAGGGACACCTCTCACTAAACCATGTCACACAAGGCTCTGTCCAGTCTGGCCTTGAACACTGACAGGGATGGAGCATTCACACCTTCCCCAGGCAACCCATTCCAGTGCCTCACCACTCTCACAGTAAAGAACTTCTTCCTTATATCCAGTCTAAACTTCCCCTGTTTGAGTTTGAACCAATTACCTCTTGTTCTATCACTACAGTCCCTAAAGAAGAGTCCATCCCCAGTGTCCCTACAGCTCCCCTTCAAATACTGGAAGGCTGCTATGAGGACACCACACAGCTTTCTCTTCTCCACACTGAACAGCCCCAACTTTCTCAGCCTATCTTCATACGGGAGGTGCTCCAGTCCCCTGATCATCCTCATGGCCCTCTTCTGGAGTTGTTCCAACAGTTCCATGTCATTTTTATGTTGAGGACACCAGAACTTTTAGTCTGAAAAAGTTTTTGCCTGAAGCATTTTGTCTGAAGTTCAGTAGTGTTTCAAAGGATTAAAGCATTTTTCACTTTCTAAAAAAAATACGTGTATCTGTTGTCTGGCACTTCATATGAGGTGTTGTTTCTGTGCCTGCTGTGTTTTGGGATGGACCAACATTTTCAGCCTCAAAAAACGTGGTTTGAACTGGAAACTCACAGATCCCTACAGTCTTGCAAGTGGCAATGTTATCATGAAGAAATGTAACTAAATTTTCCTGTCAGGGAAGCACTTGGCCAATCACTCCATGTTCATCTTAGGTGCGAACACTTCTTTCATTAGCTATTAGCTTCATTGTCTTTAAGTGTTTTATTTTCTGATGGAGCATCATGATGATAAAGCTACACCTCTTAGTACTTTTAATTAGAAATGCAGCATCCTTCTGTTCTCTTATTTAGGCATTTTGAAAGCATTCTTAAAATGTCAGACCCTCTGTCAGCTGAGTTGAACATGATAATAATTATATTTTTCTTTCTAACACTAGATCAAAGCTCCAGAAGAGGTGACATACATCCTGGATATTCAGACTCAAGTCTGGAGGCCAGTTGGACCCAGAGATGTTTTGTTCCTTATTTTATAGCATAAAAGCTGCTTTTAGAAGTGTTCTGCTATATGGCAGTACTTAACTGCAGCCCTAAGTTCATGTGAATTGAGTGCTTTGTTAAGGTGTGTGGGGTTTTTCCCCCTTATGCCCTGCCATTTGCTTTAATACAGAAAATGAACACTGAGCCAAGGCTCAGATCTGCAGAGACATCTGGAAGACTGGAGAATTGTAAACCCAGCCCTCTTAAACCCTGCTTTGAAAATTTACAGGGAGGAATTAGTATTTGCTTTCTTAGTCCTCCCTAAATTTTGACTGTCTTGCATACATCCATGGGAGGCTGTAACCTCAGGTTATTAGCAGTCCCTGAGTGATTTCCCTCCTCCATAAGTATATATTTTAATTGCTATTGTAGTACAAACTTCCCAGACTCAGTGTAGCTGTCTCCCGTGCATGAGAAGGCTCTCAGAGGAGATGCTGTGTGGGTCTGTCCCAGGAGGACATGTAATGCCCTGACGGTCTCTGTGAGAGAAGCTTCTGCTCCCAAAGGAATATTATTGATGCACTGATCCTTCCGGGCTGCAGGAGCTGTGATCATTGAATCACTGCCTCCCTGAAGGGCTGCAAACAAACATAAAGCTGGATCCTTTTTCTTATAAAAGAATTTCTCATTTCTTTCTAATACAACAGCTTTCAGAGGTAGCAAAAGAATCACATGAACCTTCCCTCTGGAGCCTTTATGGGTCAGGGAGACAATCTCTGAGCTGTGTTTGGAAGTGGTAAGAGCTGGTTTAAATCACCAAAGCAGCAAGCAGAACTGAAAGTAATTATGGGAGATGAACTGCTCATATTTCCTATGATAAAATTCCCAATAGATGGAATGTGAAACTTTTCACCTGAATTAGTGCAGGAGCATTTTGAGAGCCATGGTCCAAAGAAATAAAGCATTTTTTAATTGGGGTAGCAGGAGGGAGAAGCGAGTGCTTCACGCCGTGCTAATTGAAAAAGCAAACTCACTGATTTTGTACACTGGGTTAGTCAAGAGCTTTCCTTTATGCTTCAGTTTATTTAAACATGGCACATCCATGGCTCCAGTGTATTTCACACAGATGACATCCCATTTTGTTATAGTGCTTGGCAACAGCATTGCTTACTTGTCAGTCTGTATAACCTCAGATAACATGAAGAAACTGCTTACCTTATGCTTAATGACATTTTTATTCATTACATCCCTTTCTCTTTCCCCTTTATCTTACTTTTGTTAGAGCCCTAAAACTCCTCTCATTTACAGGAATGCCCTGTGCGTGGAAAAGCTGCCTCAGGCAAAGAGCACATCACATTTCCTTCCCTGGTGAACAACTCTCTGTGAAAGCTCCTGTGACACCCCAGGGGCTGGTGCCTGAAAAATGTGGAAAAGAAGGAGGTGGGCAGGAAGAAATGACAAAAGCCTGTGAACATATTAAGCGCTACTCGTTAAAGTGTGTCCTCAGTGAATATGAGCATATCACAAAGGGTGAAAGGGCAGAGAATTAATGACAATCCCCTCACCGCTGACAGAGAAGCAACAAGTTGCACCACACTGGCCTTGATCTTGCCTGCAAGAGTCATTGCATCAAAGGTGCCATGCACAGAGCAACCTTTCTCCAGCTCTCATGCTGACTGTGTGTGAGGACTATTAGGTTAAACACAGGACATCACTATCCATGGGGCATGGTGGTAAGAGTCAAGTCCCTATGTCTGACTTCTTAATTAGAAGAGGAGAGGGAATGGATCCAGTGGGAAGGGAGGCTGGGCTCTGGAAACGAAGCCTTCGGTCCTGCCAGAGGTTGAAGGAGCTTGCACATATTCCAGGTGAACACCAGTTAAATGACGGGGTGATGGACACTTCCTAGACTATTTCACACCACCAGGTTGAAGAACCAAGCTGCAAGTCACTCTTACCATCATGTCAACAATTTTACACTTGGAGATTAACAGCCCCTAGACATTCTGCTATGTTTTTAATACATGACTTCTCATTAAGTACCTCAATGGGAAGATCTGTAATGAGGCATCTCCAGGTCTGTAGAGGCCTCAGACAAAAGGGAATGGAAAAGCACCTCAAACAAAAGGCACATAACCTTTATGCTTTACACTTCACCTCATCAAATAGCTGGACAGTCCCAGACTCCTGTGACCCGTCTCTTCTATCCTCATTATACCAATAAATGCCCATCCTCTGATTAAGTATTTTGCTCGCAGCCTTTGCCACCAGAAGTACTGATATTGGCAATAATTGGAGACTTTGAGGCAAAAGATTAATGGAAACAAATCTTAATGAAATATATCAACAGAATTTTTGATATAGATTGCATTTTATGTATAGGAACTGGATAACACTTTAAATTGACTCCTGAAATGAAGGCATGTTTGATGGAAAAAGTACTTTGACAATGGAAAGTATAACTATTTTGAAGAGTCAATACTTAACAGCCTTGCCCAAAGTATCAGGGCTGTTTGGTTTTCACCATCATTGTGTCCAAGTGTCTGACCAGCTCTTTAGGCTTGAAGACATGACAAAGACTGTTTTCAAAAGTCACAGTGGAAATGTGGAAAAGATTTTATTTCCTTTCTAAGTTTATAAGAAGATACTATTTTAATTTCTCTCTGAAACTTCAGAAACAGGCTTATCCTGACTGCACTGAGAACATGTCTCTCTGATGAAGAGGAGATTGCTGCCTCCCAGCACAGGGATGCTGGGGAGAGCAGGAGGATGAGGGGATTGTTTTGTAACTGGTTGGTCCTTGTGTGTTTCCAAGTGTGAATCCAGGCTAAGGAGAGTATTAATTCTAAAGAAAAGTAATAGAAAAGTAAATAAAAAAATTAGCAGACTCGCTTCTGAATCCTAATATCTTTATCCTTGGGGATTTTGATTCCATTACAAATATTAGCAAAGATCAAGGGCATTTTATTTTAAAGGCAAGCCTAATGGGAAAGAAGTTAATTCTACAAAAGTGGAAATCAGCTAAAGAAATTAAAACTGCTGTGAGGTCTACAGCAGAGGTGTCAGATCCTTTCAGATTCCTCCCACATGTGAGTCGAATTTAAGCCTTCAAGGGAACTCTTGTATCTTTCACACTCTGACCCATTCTTTCTCCTTATTCTTCTAAGCCCTCCCAGTCCTTCCTGTGCACGTTTTGCCTTTGATGCTTTTGCAAATCTTTCTCTCTCCTTCCTAGCATGCTCTTTTGAAGGCACAAAATGCCCTCTGACACGTATCCAGACCACCAAGAAAAACAGGGGGTTGTCCTCCCTCTTTGTCATTTTAGCTGCCTCCCCCAAGCAAAGTCCACTTTGACTAGTTTCACTGCCTTTGTCAGCGGGGAAACACACTGGGCAGATGGCAAAAACTGTCTTTTGAGTAACCAATGAGTGTTCATGGCAAACCAAACCTCAGCTCAGAGTCACAGACTGGCATCCAGGCAGATTTCCTGACTACAGGCTTCATTAAAATTAAAAAAAGTCCATGTCTGACTACGATTATAAGGGGGGAAGAAATGCATGAGCTAGAAATCATAGAATTATGGAATTGTTTAGGTTGGAAAAGGCATGTAAGGTCACTAAGTCCAATGGTTACCCTAGCTAAGTTAAGTTATTATGATGGCATTTTCTGGAATTAAAGAACCAAATGTTATGGGCAGAGCAGTGCATATTGTGTAAGTCTGTACCATGGTGAAATCCTTTAGGGAAATTTAAATAGTGGATCAAATGACTCTTAAGTGATGCATTTTCTAACCCACTTCTTTTTTTAGAAACATTTAATAATATTAAATTACCTAAATGGCTAGGGAGGGTTATGCTTAGTGACTTGCTAATTGCCAGCAGTCATTCCAAAAATGGAAACCACAGATGAGCCCACCCCAGTTCTGGGCCACTCACTAACGGACTGGGACTGCTCTGAAAAAGTTCACTTTCAAGTATGTGAGCGCTGAATGCTTTTGACATTGTGTCTAGTTTGAACATACGAAGTGACCTCCAAACCTCTCTCTGATTCAGGTAGAATATTTCTTGTGAATTTGGTGAGATGAGGAGGCCACACAGTTGAGCCTTCTCTATTGCTGCTTCTTCCCTTTTGTTCAGAGGAAACTCCAGTAAACTGCTGCAAAACATAAATCTGTATTGGTGGGAGGCTACTCTTTTGAATTTGCATAGGATACAAAACAAGGATGGGATTAGTAACGCATTCAATCTGGCGAACTGCATGATATGCATCTTTTTTTGGCAGTTTTTATGCATAAATTCAGGTATATATCTACTTTTTTTAAGAGATCTGAGATGTGCCTCAGGTCTTTGAATTACTTGTAACAAAAATATCATAGCACAGGCAATGACTCTATTTCACTTGTAAGGTGTAAAGCATATAGCTAATTAGCCATTTAATTAGCATACAATTCTTTATGGTATAATGTTAATTTTAAAATTTTCACTATAAATTTTTGTTGTGGTTTAAGCCCAGCCGAAAGCCCAGAACCATGCAGCAGCTCATTTACTCACTCTCCACTCCTCCTTCCCCCCTCTCCCAGAGGGATGAGGAGGAGAATTGAAAGAATGTAACTCCCACAGACTGAGATAAGAACAGTCCAGTAACTAAGGTATAACACAAACCACTGCTGCTGCCACCAGTAATAATAATGAGAAGGGAAATAACAAGGGAAGAGAATACAACCGCTCATCACCCGCCTATCGATACCCAGCCCAATCCGAGCAGTGATCTCACCCTTCTGGGTCACTGGCCCCCAGTTTATATTGTGGGCATGACATGCTGTGGTATGGAATACCTCTTTGGTTAGTTTGGGTCAGGGGTCCTGTCTCTGCTTCCTCCCGGCTTTCCCTCCTTCCTGGCAGAGCATGAGACTCAGAAAGTCCTGTATTGGAGTAAACATTACTGAGCAGCAACTAAAAACATCGGTGTTATCAGTGCTGTTCCCAAGCTGAAAGTCAAAACCACAGCACTGCACCAGCTACTAAGAAGGAGAAAAATGACTGCTACTGCTGAACCCAGGACAATTTTGTATAATACATTTATTCTGTATCTTAACTTCTTTTAAGAAAAAAGCCAGAAAGAATTATATCATTAGAGAGAGCTCACAGAAGCGTTCTTACACTTTATACATTGTTTATAACAAATAATTCCCTTGGGAAGTTTCCTAGGTATTTTGTTTTTTCCTTTTTTTTTTTTTTTAACTGGGTCAGCACAGTTCCTGTAAAGTGCCTTTGAAAATACAAACAGTGTTAAAATGGCAGAGATGGATCTGCAGAAGGGGGAGAGGGAATCTCAAGCATGTCTGGGAGGACTGAGAGACTTCAGGCAGTGAATTAAAATCAGGATGCTAAGGCTGTTTCTGCCTTCAGATGTTTGATCCATCTTTCAAACAGATGGATGACCAACTCAGAATGAACTGATTTGCTCTCAAATCAGTTCCCAACTTGCTGGGTTTCAGCCTGGCACACTAATGTGAACTAATTCAGATTTTGTTTTTTCTTAATAAGCCACGCTGAAAACAATGTCAGTTCTGAAGCTGATTCAGGAGTGGACTGGATGGTTTTGCCTCAGGGTTAAAAATGTCCTGAGAGAGAAGGCAAATACCTGAAGGATGTAACAAATCCACTGCCCAGTTTTCATTGGTTTCATCGACTTCTACATCCACTTTCATGAGCAGTCTGCCTGCCTATGAATCTGAGACTGAACTTTGTCATGCCTTTTGTATCACGTTCTCAACAGCATTGCCCTGCAATGGGTACCTGAAAGTTTCCATTCAGGGAAGCACTTTGAACCATATTTAAAATTAATGACCTTTATCATGTGCTTTAATAATTTGTCATATTCCCATCTATTTATCTAAGGTTTATCTCACAGAATTACAGAATATTTTGGGTTGGAAAGGATCTTAAAATCATCTAGTTCCAACCCTTTGTAGACCATGTCACCCAAGGCTCTGCCTAGCCTGGCCTTGAGCACCACGACATTTAACGTCTTTAACAGATGTGAAAACAAACCCCTAGCTGATGCAGAACCCAAAAGAATTTTGCTGTTCCATACCTTAAAACATACCTTGGCATTGAAAACCAACAAAATAAGAGAGAACTGAGCTCACTCTCATGGATACCTTTAGTTCCTCTTCTCCCACTTGCGCACTGACTCTGGGTTAAAGCAGTCAGCCCATGTGTATCTACTAGCAGCATGAAAAAATATCAGCAGGACACATCTTGCCCGCTTTGAGGTTCTCTTTCATTACCATATAACAATAATAAGCAACCATTTTTCCTGAGGCTTGCTTGCCTGAGTGCCTCCCTACCTTTCTCTTTCTTGTTCCCTGGCTTCATGTTCATTTTATCTGCTGTTGCAGAACTACAGGAGTTGCCCTATCTTGCTCTTTGTGCCTGGATGTATAAGAAGGTCATCTCATGTTCCAGCTGGGAGGATGCGGCAGATGTAAAATCTGAAGCAGCCACAAAACCCTTCAGATATTTTTATGGAAATAGGTGGATTTAATTTTTTCTCAAAACCAGGGAAATACAAAGCACCACATTTGTATCTGGCTGGATTAAGCAATGTCCTGGTCCACCATTATTTGTAGGTAACAATGTAAAACGAGCAGGGACAAACTTTGTGCAGAGATCATTCACTGCTGGTGAGTGAGCATGTTCTTTAGCAACCATTCGTATTACCACATTATGAAACACCAGGTGCCTAAGGCAGCAAGCTGTTTTCCCTGCAAGCCTGAGACATCATTAAGTATTGAAGTAATTAACTTTGGAAGCCATGATCAGATTAGTGTCCAGGAAGGGGAAAAAAGCGCCCTTTGCAGGGCAGATTTTAATAAGAGGGTTGAAAATTTTCAGCATTTTAACTAAGATTTGTGAGAAATACAGTGACATCAGGTGGTCTTAATGTCCTTTCCAACCCTAACTATTCTATGATTCTATGATTCTATCTGCATTTACAGTTCAGCTGGCATGATGGCAGAGCTGAGACCTCCTGTTAGGGCCAGCCAAAGGAGCAGGTAGACCTTGGTGTGGAGTAATTGGCACAGCAATGAAAATGGTACTCTATGTTCTAAAACAGAACATTGAAGAACTCTGGGAGATATTGAAGTGCACAGACCCTGAATCGGAGCCTTATAAATTAATTTCCTTGGCCTTCAGACTTCTAGTATTTGCCTCCTATTGTATCTGTGTTTCTTAAATCTACCATTTGTAAGGACTCTAGTGATGCAAAAGAGTAAGGCTGCAGCTGGCATGTACCTCCATCACCTGATCAGACCAAAAATGTTCAGATCCCTAGAAATGTGCCACCACCAAGGTAAGTCCCTTCCCTCTTTTGCTGCTTCTTGTCCTACAGCCAGTACTTTGCATGTAAGTGTTGAAGAGCCAAAAGGTTTCTATATAGTTCTGGCAGCCATTATAAATGTCAGATTCCCTCCTTTTTTTTTTTTTTTTTTATTTTTTTTTTTATTTTCAGCTTGATAAAACTGGCAATTCCTTCTCTGCTTGCACAGAGTTGAGTATCAGGTATATTTGATGAAGGGGCCTTCAGAAACTACAAAATAGCAATCAAATTTCTGGAAAAGACAATGAAAAAATGTTTGCTTCGTCATTGCTTTATGAGAAAAAGGGCTTGGCTGTTTCAAATTTCTTGGCTGTTTCAAATTTTGCCATAGAGTGCTTTGATGGGTTGTTACTAGTTAACTGTGAATCTTTCTCTCTCCTGATTTTGATAGACAATGGCCCTGTCATCACATCAAAGCACTTCCTATTACAGTAAATGGAGAAGCACAGTTCTCTAGAGATATCCTTAAGGCAAATTGTGTATGCATACACCAGGAAGATGGAGAAAAAGGGAGAGATCTATCGTGTCTAGTCTATTTAGGGTTTTTCTATACTAGAAATACAATTGTGTCATGGGACCCACTTGCAACATAGTTTCATTGTAGAGTGCAGCTGGTAACCTTAACCTTTAAGCCCTGCTATGGAACATAGTTATGGACCCATCAACAGTAGAAAATAGGGCCATATTGTATTTGGGTCAGAGGATAACTATGTTGTAACTTCATCTCTTGTCACGCCTGTGATTTTACCCAGACAAGGCCTTCTAAAGCCCAATATTGTATTATATGTCTTGCTCGCTACTAGTAATTGCTACTGCTACTGCTGTTGTAGGGGAACCACCTGCTGTGTCCCTTTCTTTTGTAAAGCAGCTCCTTTAACAGCAACAGTAGTAATTCTGGGAAACCCCAATACAATGAATGTGATTTTATGTGGTATAGCAACAGAAAATATTTTGCGCAGCAAATTTCTAATTTTGAACAGGAAGGTAAAGATCAAATGTGCACAGAAGAGTCAATGCTATCAGAAACTCTAATTCTGGGCCTTTCTGGTGCCAGTAAAAGCCAAGGCTGTTAAAGAACCTCCTTTTAGCTTTCACTACTGACATAAACTTAACAGAAGCATGTGAAGGTGTGTACCATCCAGATTGCTACCTTAACATCATTGCCACTGTTTGTTAAGAGATAAACACAGCAAGAGACATGAGCCTTTTTGTGTTGCTTGTAAAACCTGCTTGGGGGCTGGGGGAAGGGGTTGTGTGTTTGTGTTTTGAAGGGGAGCAGGTGGTGAACTCATCTAAACTCCCACCTTCATTTCCAAAGCTTGGGAGGGACATGGGAAAATGCTTTTACAGTTGCAGTGTGTCCAGATTTCCGCTGTGCTCTGATAGCTAGGAAGCTCAGAGAATCAAGGGAGATGGCCCCTGCAAGGATAGGTAATGCTTTCTGGCCCTGCAAGGATGGGTAATGCTTCCTGCTTCTGCTGCTCTAATGACGCAGTGCAGGGCTCTGAGAAGGGGCTGGTTAATCCATCCTAGCCCTACTGGATACTCTCCAAGCAATGAGCAGCTTGAGAGAATGGATTTCTACAGCAACACACAGCAAGGTCACTGCTGCAGCAGCTCCCTTGTGCCTCCAGCTATTACACATTATGTACTCTACAGCCTGTAGGGTGCTCAGGGAATGGTTTATAGCTCTGCTGTGCAGCAGCCCCTTAAAGACCCTACCAGGTCTTCAGGCAGAGGGGATAATTTTCATATCTTAGTCTTCCCCTTAAAGTATCTTCCCAAAGGGCAAGCTGTTACCTACTCCATCCCCTCATGCCCCATACTCAAACACACAAAGGAGGAATGCATTGACTGTGCTCAGGGCAAAGCATCCTGGCCTAGCTGGAGAACATTTGCTTTAATACATTTGCAGGGGAAAAATAAAAGGAGGACACACTTCCTTTAGAGAACAGCACAGCTTTCTTCTTTCCCAAAAAAAGGCCAGAAAAATGCAGCTGTCCTGATGGGGGGGCGGAGAATCTTTCATGATTGTGTAGATGGTGTTTAAACAGCATAGATACTGTCATGTTAAAAGCAGAGAGATGCAGGCGTCTCTAATAGGAGAGTTTGCCTGGAGGTACCTCATGGCCAGAAAAAAGATATTGCTGGGAATAAAGAAAGGGAAGACAGATTGAATATCATGATAAATGTTGTTATTGCAGTAGTTTCATTTGCAGTTATTTTATAGTTTATAGGTTTCCTTATGCCACATTCCAATGCTGTATCTCTGCGCCACTTCAAGGCTGAAAAACAACCTGCAGTGCCGGATACCTCTTTAGTCTTCTGTCTTTACTGAAGAGCACAAGCAGCCACTTGGAAATGCACAAGAGAACACATGTAGGTTGCCTGCCACAGGGATGTGTGGGGAGCAGGAGGGCTGAGGAAGAGCTGCGCAGTGTCATCACACATTAAGTAGAAATACAGCCGCAATCTTATTGCTCTGCCTTGTCAAGAGCACCAGAAGCAGGGCTGGGTGGGAAGTTGAACTGATTCCAGAGTCGTTGCTTGTAGCTGTTTTCCCTGCTTTCATCTGTGGGAAGGTGATTCAGAGCCTAAGGCTGAAACCACATCCTGCACATTTCCCCCCTCCTCCAAATCTATGTGCCAAGTCTGGGTAGCTGCTTATGCTGTGGCATTATCCTAGTAGAGCCAACCACAGCAATGGTAGATCCTGAGGGGGTACACAGCTCTGCCTGTAGCTACAGCCAGGCAGTTTGCAGGCAATTGCTGCTGCCAGACCCAGTACATGCTCCTGCTACTCAGAAACAACTTTTGTTAGCAAGCCAGGCAAGGAGGGAAGGGCTTCTTGCAGAGCATAGTTGCATTTGCTAATTCACCTTAATTCTTATTAGCATATGTTTTCCCTTTTCCTTTCTATACCTTTCACACACTCTCATTGTAGTTTAAAGGCTCTCCTGCATAATAATGAAATAGCATCTCCAATGTTGAAATTTTCCTTGTAAAAAAGAAAAAAAAAATCTGTCCTGGTATTATTTCCTAATTTCTTTTGTCCAGGAAAATAAATTCATCTTTTTCTAAAGGCAAAAAGTAGCGTGAATACTCCTAAAATATCCAACATGTAGCGGCCTAGAATTTCTGACCTTGTGCTATTTTTCTTCCAAAAAGCAATACATATTTTCCTTTTCTACAGGCTCTCTCCTGACAGAATTTTGCTCAAACACTGCTAAAGAGCAACCTGCAAAGTAATGTCATAGGAACTGGAGCTGGCTTTCTGAACGTCAGATGTCTTTAGCCAAGATAGTGAATTTTGGTTTTATGGAGTTCAAAGCGGCTTTACTGTTGAAAAATTGCCTTAATCACAGTTTAAAAAAGAGCAGACATATATATTTCATTTTGCTCTCTTTTATTTTTTTTGTTCACTCAGCACAAATAATTAAATTTGCCATTCTGCAATAACTGTTGTCAGACAACTGTAATTAATACCTGCAGGAGATAGCCACTGCCTTCCATGAACGGGCACTGCATTTGCCTGTATAGGAGCTACAGATTTCCACTATGTATCTCAAACAGCACCATTTTTGAAAGAAAGCTATCAGAAATGGAGGGGTTTTTATCTTGGTAGAAATTGCACTGGGTAGTTTCTACCAGTTTGTGTATTTTCTGTTTGTTTTCCTGACATAAGGCTGCTGTTTAACATCTTTCTCCACCACCTACTAAAGTACCCCTTGTGAGCATGGGGGAGAAGAGAGGAGGCAGAGGGGCAACCCAAAGGCAGAAAAAGGAACACATGCCTTTCGCTCTGAAGGTCAAGAAAATGCCTTTGTGCATGCCCTTTCTATCCTGCTTGAATAGTTGAATCTAGACCCTCAAGGTTTGGTAATGTCACTTATTAAATCCCTCAATGCTCTGAGCTTCTCCTAAAAGCCAAGTTTTGGGAAGCTGCACCTGCAAGCAAGGGCTGCTGAAATGGGTTTCTATTCCCAAATCTTCCTCATGTCTCCAATAAGCAGCTTTTGGGTCTGTTTTCACTCAGCTCTTGTCCATACTTATATATCAGTCAACAACACACAACACCTCTTTTGTCTCAACAATATCCAAGGGGTATTTACTAGAAAATCCAATGCAATGAAAAGTGCTGCGCTAAGTGTCTGAAGATGAGCACTGGGAAAGCTCAGAAATACTTGATGTGCCTTAAATCACCAGCTGTGGGTGCTGTTAAAATTTTCCTTGTTCTGATTTTTCACTTCACTGATAAAGGCATCCCTTGACTAAAACCACTTTAATTGTGTTGGGGCATGCTGCAGGTGTCCTACGATATAGGTGCTCCTAAAAGTGTATTGATAAAAACCTTGGACATCCAACAGCCTGTGATTACACCAAAGGCATCCCCTTGAAGAGGGTCCACAAAGACAATTCAGCCTCCAGCAATTTCAGCAGAGGCAGTTAGGAACACTGAAAGCTGCTTCTTATGCGCAGCTATTGAAATCAGATTGGTGCTGCAGTGCTAGCCCCTGTTGGGAAGTCAAAACACATTGTGTCCATCATATAGCTTAAAATAAAGAAATACAGCAATAAAGAATATGAATATTTTTTTTTCAGGGAGCAATAAAAAAACAATATCTAATAATACCTACCTTTGGCAACAGTGTTTCCAGGAAGCACTCTGGTCTCTTGGCAACAGAAAAGTCCCTTATAGATGAATCTCACCCAGACTCTTATTTTACAGAAAAATTTTACGGAGGGACAGTTAGACAGTCATAAGACTTAGTAAATTCATTATTCAGGTTCATGCCTATATCTTAGTACCTGGACATCAATTCTCTACCATTGAATTGTGTTTCATTACTTTTAAGTAAAACCACTGTGATTATTTCCGCCTATGGACGACCATGGTAACTACCCAGAAAACACTGCTTGTCTGGTGTGTGCCACCTTTAATAAAATATATAGCTAAAAGTAGATCTCACAGGGGCTTTATGTACTATACTGTGTCATCATGCAATACCATTTTAATTTGCTTCATAAGCCCTGCTGTTCCTTTTTGTAGCTTGGTAATGATTCTCTGCCCTTCCCTCATTACCCCAAAAATATGATGGTCAGGATGATGCTAGATAATCACTAGAAAAAAGTTTCTCTTGTTAGCTGTGCTGTCAGCCTCTCTCTGTGTTGTATGTGTTAAAATGGGATATGTCCATTGTGACAAAGAAAAGAACATGAATATTTCTGTCTCCTTTGGATACAAAACCTGTTGGTGTTCTGCCCATATAATTAATG
This sequence comes from Psittacus erithacus, assembly GCA_009867235.2. Taxonomy (NCBI): domain Eukaryota; kingdom Metazoa; phylum Chordata; class Aves; order Psittaciformes; family Psittacidae; genus Psittacus; species Psittacus erithacus. The sequence goes on from WYDI02022813.1 coordinate 40,772, forward strand.
ATATTGTAGTGCTATTAATACCTTAATATTTTATGCATTGCAAAGCCTGAAGATCTCACAGGCATTTTTGTGTCCTATGAGCTCTGACTGCCTCTTTCTTAGGGGGTTTGATAATATCGCTCTATTTTGGATGAGGAAACTGGGGCAGGTGGTACTAAGAGCCACACAGCATGGTGGCAGAGAGATGGGACAAGACTCAGGGCTCTCAGTGAGCATGTGGGTCACATCTGCCTTCGAATGAAGACAAGGCAGGAGATTGTGCTTTAGCTTTATGGCTCAGGTTTTTACCAGTGTCATCTATTTTCAGGGAAGCAAAAAGTCATGGGTTCAAATTAATGACAGAAGTAATATCATCACTTCTGCACCTATCTATTAGCTTCAGTGAAAAGCTGGTATGCACAGCCAGTATGGAATTGTATCCACCAAAGAGATGTCAGTATTGAAAATCAGGCTGTGGTTGTTTCAGCTGAAGGAAGAGCAGGTAAGGGCATTACTTTGTCAGACATTACAGATTACAGTGTTGTTTCAGCAGTGGAAATATCTTTAGACTACTGAAAATGATGTTAAAGCCCAGAGGCACTGCCAAAGAACAGAAAATGATTCCTTCTAGTGGTCTTCATCCTGTTCCTACTTTCTCCAGTAGTACACTCCTCTTGCTGTATATTTAGGTGAAGGATCCTTTCCTGATACTCAGTGGAGTTCATTCCCCCAAACCCATAAAAATCTATTGCTTATATGATTTCATTAACAGCTATATTTCCAAGACCTATTTTAATTCACCTCTGGTCCTCTGTAGCACTTCTTACCCAGGCCCAGAGGCAGGCTTGCTTGGATTTTTTGCAAGAATAGGGGACAACTGAGGATGACAGGGCAGAACCCTGATACATTGGTAGCATTTTCCTGCAGACACTGGTTTTATTAGTTAGCCAAGAGAACAAAATAATGATTGGGAAAGAAATCCTGCAGACAAAGCTAAGCTTATCGCTGCTGTAAAATCTGTGTTGCTGATGCTGCCTGGAGGAGAAGAGGAAGCTGGAGAGCAGAGATAGCTGCAATAGCACAAACCCTCCCCATCACCAGTGCTGTGAGCAGCTTTCAAGAGTCCAACAAAAGACTGAGAACAGCTATTGTCTCCTAGTCTTACGGTGTGCCTCCCTGCTCATCCCAGAGGACAGTGATCTCCTGGTCTGAAAGCATCAGAAAAAATACAGGCAACAACTGTACATACAAGGATGGCCACACAACCTTTGTCAGGCTGTGATATACAGCTCAGCAGGAACTTATTTCAAACTAGTAGAAAGTGGGGGCCCCATGACACTGTACAGCCTCAACCCAGTGAAATAAGGATACATAAAACTTGGTACCACATAGTGAAATATGCCTCCAGTCAAGCGTAATTCACTGGTGGCATCATGATGGATGCTTCAGCGGCTTGGTTGGTTTGCTGATGGATCTGAGCACATGCCTTCAACTCCTTCTCCCTCTCTCCTTTTTGCCTTCCCACTGGCCATTAGGATGCAGCACTGAGGTTTTCTGGCCACAGGGTGAATTCCAGGTGGTGTCACTTCAGCAGAGCCTGTGAGAGACCCTCTGAATGATAACTCGTCTCATCCAAGATCCAGGGCAGGCTAAAAGACTCTACTTCCAAAATGAAAATTATAACAGGAGGTAAAGAGAGAGAGAAAAAAACAAGGCAGTTAGAAATAGGAAAGGAGGAGAGGAGAGGAGAGGAGA
>WYDI02022815.1:0-24459 GCA_009867235.2 Psittacus erithacus
ACTGGGGGGGGTGGGGGGAAGGACAGGTTGTGGGGGGAAAACAAGCAGGCTACATGCTTTGTCTAATTTACGACTGAGCTTAAACCACAACAATATTTCACTGCTAAACTAAATTACTAGATCATGTCACTGCTTGTTTTAAACACCTCCATTATGCCACTGAAATATTATCCTATCTGGGAAAAAAAAAACCAACCTAAAAAAAAACCCACCAAAAAAACCAAAAACAAACCAGTGTTTCAAAGGAAAATAAATCCCCTTTATTAGGTAAGCTTGACTGTTGCTTTCAAAGAAAGCATGTCTCCTAAGGAGAAGGTCTGAAGAACATACTGAGTTCACCCTTTCCACAAAGGTTTTAAGCCTGATTGAGCTACCAGTGAAACACTCAAACCTTGCACCTCGGATTATCATCACTTTCTATTAACAGCAGACAGGGTAACAATGTGTAGTGTCCCTATGACATAGAAGATGATGCATATGCCAAGACAAGGAACAAAAACAATTCTTACCTGTTTGCTACGCCTTAAATAGTCCCAAAGCCAACATGCAGGACCAAGGCTGAAATCAGAGAACATGCTTATTCCAAGAGGGTTATGGAATAAGACCTAAGGCAGTCAACATTTTTACTGTGGCCTTCTACAGAGATATTTTCTTATTTAAATATAAATAAGATCTTACATTTATCTCTCTTGTTTGAGTTTTGGGGTTTGCTTGTTTTAAATCAAAATAATTTTCAAGCAACAGATTTAGTGTGTACTTACCTGATCTCCTCCTCAGGACTATGATGTCTCCACTGGATTGGCATACAAGTAGGTACAGCTACATTATCAGAACTTGACAGAGCAAAATTCACTTTTACTCTGGGATAAGGATTTACTTTACTTGCCTAAGCAAGAGAACAGAAGAATTAGGAAGGCATTGATTTTAATGTAACATATACTTGTAAAACATCAGATCTGTAGAATACTGTGAAAAATCAAGACATGCAAATACTTTTAAAATTCAACAACTGTTCTAAGTCAGCAGAGTTTACAAACACATCCTTCCATCACGAATTCTTACTGCTAAGTTACGAGATGAAATCTCTGCTCTGTAACTTCGAACATCCTCCAAGTCCAGAGTGGCCACCAGCACCTCCTATGGAAAGGTTTTCAACATTAGATTGCTTCTACACAAACAGATACACAATGTTTGACATGCCTGAACTAAAAAACCTGATGGGGAAGAAGAATACATGCAATTTTTTTTCAATACAGATTTTCATGCTCACTTCACAGGTCATTTCTGACTCGGACAATTACTTACATTACCAAGAGAGGGCAACTCAGGGAAGTTTAAGTTGGATATGGGGAGATTTAGGCTGGATATAAAGAAGAAACCCTTCACTGTGGGAGCAGTGAGACCCTGGCACAGCCCCATCCCTGGCAGTGCTCAAGACCAGGTTGGATGGGGCTTGGAGCAACCTTGTCTAGTGGAAGGTGTCCCTGCCTGAGACAGGGGGATGGAAGTGGATGAACTTTAAGGTCTCTTCCTATCAAAACCAGTCTCTGACTCTGTGATTCTAACTGACTTTCCCCACTGGGTACACCAAATCACAACAAATTTACAGTGCTCATCAGATGGCCAAACAACAGGTTCACCATCAGTGGTGGCAAAAGACAAAAGGAAAACGCAATAAACATACTGGGGAAAGAGATTAATTTGACACATACTGTGAGAAAACCTAGAACTTGGATAACCAATCTACTGAGAAAGGGTTTCTTGAACTAAAACTCAACCTATCAAACCTTTTGCCTACCAAACCAGGTCATAATCAGTAAACTGCAAGCTTTGACTTTTTTTTTCCCAAGGGAATACAAGTTCACAGGGTCTCTCCTACACACAGTGATTGCACAGGTAAGCATTTTCATGAGGTTCCTCCACTGTGACAGCTCTTCCTTGCTCACAAAAGCAGGAGAGCTACTGCAGATCAGGTCCGGCCAATTTTACTAGGAAAAAGCTTAGATCAAGTTAAATAGCATAAGAAAAATACATCTTCTTTAGTCTAGAGACATGGACCTAGTATCTGGAATGTCTGGAAAGTGTTGAGCATAAATGTAATCATACTAATTTCAGCTGTAACTAGCAGCTGTAGGTTGAATGCATTACCACGTCATCGAGTGAAAACTGGGATCCTTGTGCAACTGTTTCTCCATTCATTGAAATCATGGCACAGCCATCATAATATAGACGATCACCATCACAGCCCTTCTGGTTAGCTAAAATATAGATTCCACCATTCTGGGAGGAAAACAAACATGCAGACAAAAAAAGTGCTTTTCAGAACATTGCACATGGCAGAATGTTAAAGGGCAAAATGTTATTTCTCTGTTTCTAATGATTTTGTGCTATAGACAAGGGCACCCCAAAGAAGTACAGTCCCCCCACAGCCGGTTCAATTAGGGAAGTTAACTGCAGGTAAGAAAACAAGAAACTTAACAACACAGACTGTCAAGGCCCCCCCACTCATGCTATGTCCCTGTCACGAGAAACTGCTCCGAGAAAAGAAAATAAATGAAATGCATAACCAAAACATTTTTTTTTTTTTTAGCATATACCTTTGCTGTGGCAGAATTCACCAAATCCACCCGGGTGTGAGCCTTCCGCAGCACATGGTGACTCCCTGAAGAGTTAGCAAAGATTTCCACACCGTCCAGTCCCATTTCAATATGAGGGCTGTCAAAGCAAAAGGCAGAAAAAAATTGAGCTGGTGATACTGTCCTGTGAGGTATCATTTAGAATCACAGACAAGTAAAAACATCTGACAGGTTTCTGCATGTCTTAGCTCAAACAAGGACAGGATTCTGAAAAACATCTGTGTTCTTGCGCTGCCTCACTCTTCTCTCAAAGAGCACTAGTGACTGCAGAAGGCAGAAGGGCTTTTGCTCCTTCTGTTCTAAATTAAATGCCTCCTACTTGATAGAAACACAGGTCTCAAAGAAAGAGAGAACAAGACAATCCTGGTCTAAAAGGGCAACACAGAGATACTCTTACAAGGTAAGTTGTCACATTTTCCTTCTCTCAGTACATCCAAAAGCATAAGCAAATAGAACCATGAAAAGGAAATTTTTATTGTTCTTTTTCTTTCTCCAATGTCAAAAGAATCACTGAAACCCCCCCCACATCTTTGTCTGTAACATATCACACCTGCAGTTACAGGGAAATGCATGTTTGTAGCTGGGAAATTTGGAACATCATTGAGAAGATACTGTTTATTTTCTGTTGACTGCAACAGTTTTCATGCAACCACATCTCCACTCACACCAGACCTTTGTGAATGGAATCTACCTTGTCATTGGGAAGAACTTCAAATTGTAATAGGAACAAAAATAGCAACAGGAAAAATCGCTTAAGGGCACTAAGTTTTGCTTGCCCTCAGTAACCTTTTGCTGTTTCTTGCTGCATTGTCTGATGCTGCTTAAAAGTAAAGCAGAAGGATTAAGCTAATGGCTAAATAGAAGAAAAATAAGTGATGTATCTCAAAGTGATGTTGTCTAGAAGCTTATGCTCTAGCTTGTCAAATCATAGAATCATAGAATAGTTTGGGTCAGAAGGGACCTTAAAGATCATCTGGTTCCAACCCCCCTCTGTTAAGTGGAATGCTTTGGAGGAGTTGGTCAAAGCCAGAGATAAGGTAATTAAAATAAAAAGAACTTCTATTAATCTCAAATTTTTGAGACTAGGTACAGTAAGTGGGAATAATACAGGATTACAATTACTAGAAAAAAAGAATCAGCACTATAAACTGATACAAAATAACTTAGTCATTTTGACTGGATATGGATCCAGACAGGACATTTCAACCTCAAGTGGAACTAAAAACTGAGCAGTATCTGGAAGAATGCAAGCACTATAATCGTCTGTCATTTGTTTCCTAAGGTCACCTTTTTCATTCTGCTTCTTTTCGATATTTCTCTCCTACTTTCTGTTAGCTTACTGACCCTGTATCTAGCCTACTGAAATCTTCCCCCATGATGTATTTATTGCTCTTAATGCTATTTTAGCTTGCTGGCACTTTCTGAAGGTTATACTACATGGAAGAATAATAAGCATATCTTTTCCCTCAAACATTTATTTTGGGCAGGTCCAGGATACATTTTAGTTTACTTTTCATTTCTTCTCCTTTACCTGTTTGGTGCCCAGAGTTCTTCACATATTTCTGCCCCCAGGCAGGTATCTTTGGTTGCTAGCACTGCATCCCCGAAAGGAACAGTTTCCTGAGAAAAAAAAAAAAAAAGAACACATAGGTAATAGAAAAATCTGTTCAGTTCAAAAAGTTAACCACAAATCTTAAAACTTTATGAAAATTGAACTCTTATGTGGAATGAGTGACACAACATTAATCACATTACACCTTCCTTCATCTTATACCAAATAAAGAAAAAAAAAAAAAGCTCTAAACTGCAAATTTCTAGACTGTAATAATATTCTGCGTTGTCAGTATTCAGATTCAGTGCTTTGCTCCAGGACAGGAAAGCTGCTTCCAAAATAAAAATAAAAATAATAATAATAATAAAAAAAAAACCCAACAAAACAGACTGTCTTTTGCTAGGCACCATGCTCATGCTTTATCTGAAAACAACCCAAGTTGTAGAGCCTTCTGAATCAAGAAGGGTATTTTTTTTCACCTCAAAAGACATAGTCATTTCTAGTCTCCAGCCCAGATAAACTTAGTACCAGATTTGTGCAAAATAAGACAATCAAGGTCCAGTATATAAAAATGACTGAGGCAAACTTAAAGTTTACTTGCTTTGCTGCCAAATGCTAACATAAAGAAGGTTAAATTATGCTCTGCAACTTAACTGAGAACTCACTGAAGCCTATGAAACTGCAACACGACTTTGGTGTACTACAGTTTTATGCCACCACTTCTATCTATTTAAATTGCTGAACATGGAAGATGCTAAAGTTAAAAAGAAAAATTAAAAAATCCTTTAAAATTACCTGACCAGTTACTTCTTGAATTATCCTGGGTAGAAAATACTCCTCTACATGCCTAAAGCAGATTTATAGGTTGTTAATATACAAACTTATGTAAATCACAGCATACAAACTGATTGTAATGTCCACATTTCGTCACCTTCTGACACTGATTAAAGAAACTGTATTTCAGCTCTACAGAGCTGTGTATGTTTAAAAAAATCCAAAAAAAAAAAAGAAATTCATACTGTGAGATTAATCAGAAATGTTAAGATTATAAGACAGCAACATCCCACTTTGCTTCAAAAATGCATGGTAAACACTGCTGCATCCTAACTAAACTAGACGTGCCAAAGAATCAGTTGTACCATAGAATCATAAAATCCCAGAATGGTTTGGGTTGGAAGCGACCTTAAGGTTCATCCAGTTCGAAACCCCTGCCACAGGCAGGGACACCTTCCACTACAGCAGGTTGCTCCAAGCTCCATCCAACCTGGCCTTAACACGGCTAGGGATGGGGCAGCCACAGCCTCTCCGAACACCCGCTCTGCAAGTCAAACACCAAATAAACGTTTCTCTTTTTGCAGTATTACTACATGAGTAACTCAGAATTCATCTGGAATTGCCTGAGGTCAAGAGGACAGATGCTCTGGGACTCTCTCAGAAGTACTTCACCAAAACAATCATATGAAAGCCATTCTCTGGACTAGCGTATTTTGCAGCATCCCAAGGTATGCAGCTTTTATCCACTGCAGTCGTTTAAGATTCTGACAAAGCTCATCCATTTCACATTGCTTTCCAGTTTAATTGATATTGAACAGGATGCAGCAGTTGAGCAGATAAACACAGGCTCTTTCAATCCGAACCTACATATAGTTAAAAATAAACAGAAAGAAAATGCTTCCTTCCAGCTCAGCAACTCAAGAGTTTCACTGCACTTAAGTTTTCTAACTGACCTTCAATTATGTAACTCTGCTGAATCTGCCCTGCTGCGGACTCATCATTGCTATAGAGATTTCAGTCCTCCTGCCGGGGCTGCAAGCAGCAAGCTGTGGTTTTAAATACAATTTTAATGTTAGTCAGCCTACCTTGCTTTGGTCCACGGGGTAAACCATCGAAGTTCCCTGTAGTTTCCTGTATTTGCCAGTGATATTTTTGGTCTAATCAGAAGAATTTTTCTTACAACATAAAACAAAATAGAAAGGGTGAGTTAAGACCTGATGTACAGTCAAACAGAACAGAACATTAATGCCACCTCTTTTTATTATCAGTATTATTATTTACATTAAACAACTACCATATACAGTTATTTTTAAAGCTTCCATTTGCAGAGGTAATGGGTTTGGTTTGTTTCTGGAATTTTTAGAAAACAGTGAAAATTTTCACAAATTCAGAGAGGAAAAAAGAAATAAGGGAAAACATTAGTTGTCTCCCTAAAATGTAGCAGGTAGGAAGACAGCTCTATCACTCTATATAGCACTGAAGAATCTTTCTTGAAGGCCACACAAGTCTCTGAAAGGATATACTTATGTATTGTCTCACAAAACTTACTTATTTAAAAAGATCACTCGACAATTGTAGCGAACATTTCTGTGCAAAACAGGCCTGTGAAAATAAGAAGCAAAGTTACCAGCAGCTGAGCTCATTAAACAAAATCTAAATAAGCCACAGAATCTACTACACTGAACAAAACCTATTTTTAAAACAGAACTTCTACACTATGTCACAAAAACAAATTAAACAAAACAAGATACTGAATTTTAGCTTCTAATTCTTTAACTCAAACAGCTGTTTGCCAAAATCAGAGTTACTGACCCTTCAGTCAGTCTCAAACATATCAGCTACTACCAAATCACTGGCTTGTATCAGGAACAAGCAGACCAGAAGAATTCCCCTGGTTGGGCTGATTAATTTGGGCTTCAAACTAGAGGAGAGGAGACCAAGATAAGATTGTAAGAAGTTCTTCCCTGCAAGGGTGGTGAGGCGCTGGCACAGGTTGCCCAGAGAAGCTGTGGCTGCCCTGTCCCTAGCAGTGTTCAAGGCCAGACTGGACAAGGCTTGGAGCAACCTGGTCTAGTGGAAGGTGTCCCTGCCCGTATCAGGGGGTTGGAACTGGATGAGCTTTAAGACCCCTTCCAACACAAACCATTCTGGGATTCTATGACTTAATCAAACCTGACTTCCTATGATAGCACCAGGCTAGTCTGAAATAAAGCTAGCTTTAAATATTTGTACGGATACTAACAAGTAGGTGTACATGATAATTGCAATTATAATTTATCACTCTTCACTGTCAGCATGTCACTTGCAAGAGTTTCAGCCATTCTGACATACATGGATGTTAAAGACGTCTGCCACTCAAAGCCAGCTACGTCACCTCTGATATTCCTGAAGAAGAATCAATTGATAAAGACCTTTGTGTTACATGTTCTATCCATAGCATTAGGGTTCCTACTTGTCTCTTGAAGGGTTCTACTACCAGAAATCTTTGAAAGGATCATCCTTCAGAAAATGTTTTGCCTGATGCAGTCCTAGTCATGGTATTTATAAGGGAAAGTAGCACAGGTCCCAAGATGTTTCAAGGTTTGGTGCAGAGCCCTCACTATCCAGACACACAACACAGACAGCGTTCCCCAAGGACCTAACCCTTGACCACACGTACACAACCAAACTTACATTCCCACATCGCAGATAATATCTTGGGTAGCTGGAGACTCCAAAAGTTTTGCCAGAACTTGAAATGAATGCAGGAGTGTGTCAGACTCATAGTAGTGATCCAAGCACCCATAACCACTGCATTTAAAAAGAGAAGAAATAAGCCAAAACATCACCGCAACCAAGGGGCCAGAATTTCCTCAGGCAAGGTGCATCTCATCCACACAGGGAATTTATGTGGCACAGGAAGAAACAGCACGACCAACACTGTCCCTGCTGACAGCAGTTGAAACTCCCTGGCATTGCTGAGGTATTCCTTCCCAGAGTAGCAGCCTGGGTGGAATTCAGAGCACTATGGTTTCGGTGGAGGAAGACACGCTGGAGAGGTCAAACAGAAGTGGTGGGTACCAGCCACGTTTCCAAGACAAAAGAACCAATGTTGTGCTTTCAACTACCTTGGTTTTCTTTGCAGTGACAGCCGTGTGCTTTAAGCAACATCTCAGGCAATAGAAAGACCAATGGCTTGGCCCATTTTCTTACTGACGGTCCTTCAGTCATTCACTGGGAGAGAACCGAACCCAGACCCAACCAGGCGCGCTTACCAGATCTCCAGCTCCGGACCAAGCCGGTACCGGGCTCCACTGCTCTTTGCGATGCCAATACCTGGAAGAAGGTTGGATCAAACACGAGCCGGGGCCACCGGACCACCTTACTCAGCACCACCCGCCGCTCCCGCGCCTCCGGAAACCGGACGGCATAAACCAGACACTGCCTCTGCTACCGCCCCGACACGCGCGAGCGGATGGGTACACACACTCACTTCTGACAATCCTCTTCAGGTTGCCCTCAAAGTCGAGGGCCCACTGGTTAAGGGCGCAGGCGGCCACCGTCACAGCTCGGCCCATGGCGACCCCGCCGCTTCCGGGGCGGTGCCGGAGAGCCGGGACCATGCCGCCACGCCCACTCCGTCCCCTCGGCCCATGGGTTGAGCGCGCTCCACCAATGGGATGGCGTGAAGAGGAGCGGAGCGCGGCGTGGATTGGTCAGAGTGGCGGAATGGGGGCGAGGCCTTCGTGAGGAGAGCGGGACGGCCGTGGGTAGCGGCTCAGGCGAGGTGCGGTGAGTTGAGCGTGTTGGTGTAGTAGGAAACGTGGTACTGGCTGGGCTCTGCTGTGCTGTGCTGAGCTGCCGCTGCATCGGTAAGTTGCTCCCGCACTGTTTTCGGGGAGTGTGTAGTGTCCGCCCGGCTGGTGAGCCCGCCCGTGGGTGTGTACTTGCCGGTTCTTGGCGAGGGCCGGTACCGAGCTCAGTAAGTGCTCGCTGACTCTGAAGGGTGTCCTTAACGTGCGATCTCTTCCCAGCAATAGTCCCCGTGTCTCATGAAGGGCCTGGTGTGTGGAAAGGTGCTGCCTTCTCTGCCTATATGGGCATGCTGAATACCTCCGCGCCGAGCAGCCTTCTGCTCTGATCCTCTCCTGTGTAAAGCACGGGGCTATGTGACATATTGCATGTTGGCTAGGGGCTTTTCTTGAACATACATATTTTGGAGCAGGAATCTGCCTTGTTTCTGTAGGACAAAATGTGGGGGTTTGCTATGCTTCTTCATCAGGGTTTCCTTCAGTGATTTTAGAGCATGCTGATTGAAAGCATCAAGCACGTGTATTATTGTTGTTTGAAAGCGTTTCATGTGACATTTACTTTGTGAATTGTATACTAGATCTGCAGCTTAGGCAGCAAACGGGGAGAGCTTCCAAGTGAATTGTATGGTTGGTGTGATTACTAGTTTAACACAATGTGAGCAGTAATGCAGTACTTCATTGTTAAGCCGTGAGGTTTGGGCTCTGAGGAACAGTGCATCTCTGGAGCTTTCTGTGCAGGTGATGTATGAATTGTGAGTTTTGTTTCATGCTCTTGTTAAGAAGCTGGTTAAATGTATTGGGTTTGCTTGCCAATGCCAGCCCGCTCCAAGATGGACTGACCAAGGCTGAGCCCATCAGTGACTGTGGTAGCACCTCTGGGATAACATATTCAAGAAGGGGGGAGGGAAAGCCAAACTACAATTTCAGCTGGAGAGAGGAGTGAGAACATGTGAGAGAGACAACTTGTCAGACCCCAAGGTCAGTACAGAAGGTGGGAGGAAGTGCTCCACACACCAGAGCAGAGATTCCCCTGCAGACCATGGTGAGCTAGGCCCCCATGCGGGCCAACAGTGGAGGAGATATCTACCTACAGCCTGGGGAGGACCCCAGGTTCCAGCAGGGGGATGCCTGAAGGAGGCTGTGACCCCATGGGAGCTGCTCTGTACGGTGGAGCAAGCTCCTGGAAGGACCTGTGGCCCCATGGAGGGAGGAGCCCATGCCAGAGAAGGTTTGCTGGCAGGACTGGTGACCATGCAGTGAACCTGCGCTGGAGCAGTCTGTTCCTGAAGGACTGCACCCTGTGTGAGGGACTCACCCTGGAGCAGTTCATGAAGATCTGCAGGCTGTGGGAAGGAATGCCAGCACTTCTTATGTAGTTAGTTCCCAGTGTTAGTAATCAGGTGATTATCCTTTCTCAGTGTGTCTGATAGGATTAATGATACACTCTGTGTATCATTACACAGAATGGTGTAGCACCAAATCCCAGGTGCTGCCAGCTGCAGGCAGGCTTTTTACGAGTGCTCAGCAGGCTGAGCACAGCTCTCACATCGAGTATGCTGAGCTCTGCAAAGTAGCTAGGCTGTTTGGCTACTACAAGCCCTACAAGCCTAAACACTGTGGAAATTCTCAACCTAGGATTTCTTTTCTGGGCCCCTTAGAAAAAAGGCCTTCTTTTTCTTAGGAGGACTGACAAGTCATGTGGAATCTTTGGAAATTTTCAAAATCTAACTGGGCAAGGTGCTGAGCAACCTGTTGTAAGTTGTCCTTGCTCTCAGTGAGGACTAAATGATGTCAAAGGTTTCATTTGAGCCAAATATTTCCAGTTCTGATGATTCCTGAGTAAGAGCATTTCTATCTTGGTAACATCCTTACTAGTATTGTAACTGCTTATTGTAAGAATTTGGACTACTGTTGTAAAGCAAAACCAGCACAAATAACTGGAGTAAGCTCACACGCTCCAATTTTGATATGATTATTCTCCTGTCATTCCTGTTTCTTGTACTGATCAATAACCTCCTCTAGCAGTTGTATCATTTCTTGCTTTAGAAATCTTGTAGTGAAAGTATTGATGCTGAGGAAGATGTAGACTTCTGGCTCAAATCGAAGCAGAAGTTTGACCGTATTTTGGAATGTTTCTGCTGAAGGATAGGGTGGTAGCACTTACAATAATTGAAATAGTAAACAACTGGAGTAGTAAGTAACATAGGCTTCTTGCCACCTGTGTATCTTCTTGGATTATTTGGTTAGGATTTCTGCCTAACCAGGTTAGCAATGTTATTTTTAGATTGTTTCTGAAAATAAGCACTTCTGTTGAGATGTGTTGTGTGGAGGAGATCTCTGCAGAGTAATATACCACATAGTTTTAATCTGAGTGTGGTGCATTATTGCTGCAGCTGGGCTGATCCTGTTTGAGTCCTTACTTTGTCTTCATGTGAAATGCTGCTCCCTAGGGGGCTGGGAGCTTATTGGAGATAACACAGCTGTAGGCAGGGAGTTGCCTGTCAGTCCATCCCATAGTAACTCCTTGAGGTGAGCGGCGAAAACCCAGAGATTATGGCCAGGTTCAACCAAGAGTCCAGATAGTCGGGCAGATTCATGGTGATACAGCAGGTCTATAGGTCAGGATCTGGTCCCCTGATTGCCAGGCAGTCCTGTGATGATTAAACCAGGCCAAGGCCAGGCAAGGGGCCATCAGCACAGCAGTGAGGGTCAGGCCCAGGGAGGAGAAACAGTGTCAGACAAGGACCCAGAATGGCCAGACAGGACCATGAGGATGAGGCTGGGCCAGGACAGCAGGCCGTGGGACATCAGCAGGATCCATGGTCAGGCAGGGCCCTGGTGGAGCTGGAGACCAGTACTCTTGTGTTATCACTGGGGCAGGGATTGACAGGCTGAAATGGATAGGGCAGGCCCTGGGTGAGGCTGGGCAGGGACAATCAGGCCTGTTAGTGTCCTCAGGGCACTGCCAGTGTTGTATTATCATTTCTGTTTCAGTGGAAATAATTGCTGGTTTCTGGTTTGAGTTGAAATATTAAAGCCCAAAAAGGTACAAAACTAACAACTGTTAGCGAATGCCCCCCAGATGGCAAACTACAACTCTCCTTGTGTCTTAGATTCTGTCTTGTCCTACAAGACCTTTTTTTTTTTGCTGGAGGGGGGATTACAAAATATTTACGTTATGGGATGATGATTTTTAACAACAGAAGTATGTGGGCAAAGCAAAAGAAAGCTGTAGTGCATGTTCTACAGAGAGAATTAGGTGTGGCCTAGTAAGTCCTTTTCCATTGCCACTGATTTCTGATTTAGATGGGATTATAAACTGCTATCATATTTTCTATAATGTAGCTGACAGGTAGGGAGCAAAGTGTCTGGGGAAAAGTACTTAATATGCCAAGGTCCAGTACGGGTAATGTTGCAACAGGAGGATTTCTCTAATTAAGAAAGGCAGTTAGTTACAGATGGTTATTTTCAGAGGTTTATAAGCATATGGCAAACCAGGTTTTTTTCCTCTTTGCATCTCACAGGTAAATAATAAGCCAGTTCTTATACAATATGTCTTAAAATAAATTTCCTTCTAGGAAGGCGTTTAATGGTATTAATCAGTGTTTTGTTTATGTTTTGCTGAATATCAAATCGTAAGGAAGTAGGAAGAATTTTTTCCTTCCTACCCTCTTATCTCAAATTTCTTGTAATCAGAAGGCTACGTGATAGTTTTTTTAATAACTTCTATTTGTGTTTCTCTTCTGTAGAGCCATAAGAATTACTGAGAACCAGCTGGAGTAATACCATGAATATTTTCTTTCATACAGGACATCATGGGAGCCCAGCAGGAGAAAAAACCGTCTGAAGAAAGAAAACACAAAAGTACACAAAATAATACTCAAACATCTCAAGTCCAGTGGGGAAGAGCATGGTGAGAGAAGCTGATGACTCTAATTAGTCATTGTATTTCAGATTGGTTAACACTTCTATAGATGCTACATTCCTTTTAAACTTAACTCTATTAATAACAGATTGTTCCATTGCCCTCTTCTTGAAAGCTCATGGATAATGAGCTGTAGTAACAGATGCCTAAGTAGAGTTCTTGAAGATTTTTAGGGCAGATAGCCATCTGGCAAGCTTGGGTTAAAACACAGTCGTCCTTGCAAAAAGTAGATCATAAAAATCAGTCCAACTTGTAGTTCCTTCAAGGCCAGAACTTTAATCTTAGTATTTCCTGAGATCTGAAGAACAGGCATCCATCTGTGATATTGCCAGCTGACATCTTGTGCTGCAGCAAGACTTACGACTCGTATCCCTGTTCTCAAGGAGTTGTGCAAGTGTTAGTACTGTGTTGCAGCTGGAAACAGCCACGGGTGTTTACCTGGGTTGCCACTACAGTGTGTGATAGAGCAAGTACAACTCATGGCTGCCCAAGGTGTGTCTGTTCTGTGTGTCCAAGCTTTGCACAATATTTTTGTGATTCTGTTACCACTCCCAACAGAATACCAGTTGTACCTATGATTGCCATATCACAGGCAATCATATGTGATTTGATTGGAGGTTGTAATAATAATAATAATCTGCTTTTTGGGGAGGAGATATTATCTATTCTGTTGCTCTGATCAACTAGCATAGTTTTATAACAGATTGTGGTAAGGTATGTAACACCCTATTTGACCCAAAGAAATGTAAGTGCCCTGAAAACATTTTCAGTTTTCATCCAGTTAGTCGAGGAGGCCCACTAAAAATATTGCCTGACTTCATGAAACCCCTAGTCTAACTGAAAGATGAGGGGGTAAAAATTGCTCTATTTTGGATTACAGGGAAGTGGACTGGTTTTCCTTGGCAAGCATCCTTTTCCTGCTCATGTTCGCACCACTTATCGTATATTACTTCATAATGTCTTGTGACCAGTACCAGTGCTCTCTGATGAATCCACTCATTGACTTGCTAATGGGGAATAAACATCTGTCTGACATCTGGAACAAGACTCCTATGCTGACCTATAGGGCTGCTGGCATCTATGCCCTTTGGGTCACTTTTCAGGTACGTTATTGAGTTAAAGTCTAAATGTAGTGGCTGTTCCTTCAGACAGCTGTTTGATGAATCCTTTTACATGAAGGATAATGGAATGTCACAATGGCATTTACTTTTTCCGTGTTTCTTGCGTGTCATGGCTTTTTGGACTCCAAATGCTGCTTATGCATTCAAAAAATAAATATGTAGGGAATGTACACAAATATTCCTGGTGTGATATATTCCTTGATGTGGTTTTTAAGAAAAAGCAACTATATATGACCAATACCCATTTGTCTTAAATTAATACAGAGTAAATAATCATAAACTAACACTGCAGAAGGGGTAATATTTTCTATATATAGGCTGTAAAAGAACACTGACATTACATATATTTGTGAAATATCTTCAGACTTAACGATGTCACTCTTTTTTTTTTTTTTCCCCAAATTGGAGAACAACTTACTTATAATACAGATAAACTTCAAAATAAAAGGGTAAGAAATCTAGTTACCAAATGTCCTGCCTCCCCACCAAAAAGGGATGCCAGCCATACATGAAGTACATCTTTAGAGCTGTTTAATAACTAAACAACACCTAAATTGTGCTGTATTTTCTTATCCAATCCTTATTTGAAGCTGCCATGTGTTATATTTGGTATGTACATGAAAAGGACAGTGGTTTGGGGGGGTTTGTCTGTCTTGTTTTGCTGTTAATACATTCTCCTTCTTCTAGGTGGTTTTGTATATATGCTTTCCTGACTTCTGCCATAAATTTCTTCCTGGGTATGTAGGAGGTGTACAAGAAGGTGCTGTCACCCCCGCTGGTAAGTTCTTCCTTAAAATACCTGCCAACTATACAATCTTTTAAAATGATAGTATTTGTGTACTTACTCTTTATAACCCATGTGGAGCTGAAGGAAACATGGACATAAATGCTTTCACCTTCCTCATGTTCACTACAAAAGGAAATAAAAAGCAATCTATGTTATCTTTTAGGATAAGGTATAGAATTTCCATCTCTTGCTGTTAGTAAAACTAATGATGTGGTAGGCACTGCACCAGCAATGGAAGAATACAGACTGGTAGTTTTGGCACTTAGAATCAGCAGTGGACTACTGTTGGTATTTGACAATGAAGTTAACCTATGGGACTTGAACAAAATGTGTGATGTGAACTTAGCATGTGAAAGGGTAACTTCTTAGGCAATTTTAAGGGAGACAGTAACCGACTGCTTGAAGAGAAAAAACTCAGCCTGACAGAGCCTGATGGTTACAGTGGAGTCTAATGAAGCTTTCAGGTAAGTATCTCAAGATACTTAATTGGGAGGCTGAGGAGAGTAAGGTCTTAGTACTTGATTAAGCTTCTATACACTGTATGCATATGTCTAAAATAAAAACCTGTATTAATGCAATGCCACTAAACACTCATATTTTCTTCATATTTTAGGTATAGTGAATAAGTATGAAATCAATGGACTTCAGGCTTGGATCTTTACCCATGTGCTTTGGTTTGCAAATGCCTATTACTTCCACTACTTCTCCCCTACCATCATTTTTGACAACTGGATTCCTCTCATGTGGTGTGCCAATATCCTGGGATATGCAGTTTCTACATTTGCAATGATTAAAGGCTACTTTTTCCCTACCAATCCGAAAGACTGGTACGTGATTTGTAACAATAGGACATATAAATTGAATGCTGCACAGAATAACGATAGAAGATATTTTACTGGCACAGATAGGCCAATATATGACTGGTGTTTTGCTTTGTTAGCACCATCCTGTGTCTCATGCTATATATCATGTGACTGGTAGCCTCAGTGGCACAGATAAATCCATCCTATTTGTGACAAATAGGGACAGTTGTAGTTAAGCTGTTCAAAAATGTTACCAGGAAAAAAACTAGGGTACCTCTGAATCTAAAATCTCTCTCTAGTAATGGAATGCTTTGGTTGGGTCAGTTTGTGTCATCTTGCACAGCATTATATGGTTTTACAGTTTTATTATCATTACATCAAGTGAATCTGAAATGTGTAGTTAGAATCGTATTTGTGTGTAACTGCATATATTTCCAATTTTTTATGCTTTCTAGCAAATTCACTGGCAACTTCTTTTACGACTACATGATGGGGATTGAATTTAACCCTCGAATAGGAAAGTGGTTTGATTTCAAGCTCTTCTTCAATGGGCGCCCTGGTATTGTAGCCTGGACTCTAATTAACCTTTCCTATGCTGCTAAACAACAGGAGCTGTATGGCCAAGTAACTAACTCCATGATCCTTGTCAACGTCCTTCAGGTAAATTCAAAGGAGCAAAGTAAGAGCTCAATTTGGAAATAAACTATTTTTATTAAAGTAGAAAAACTTTTTTGTGTTGAAATTGGATTTTTTTTTTTTCCTGGCCCAAACAACCTCTTTCAGAGAACATGCACTGGAACTTTGTTTTTTGGACACTTGCGTTCATTCAGAGTGCCGGTGTAAATACTCTGCTGTATTCATGCAGTGCCACTAGTGGCATGGTCATATCTGCACCAGCAGATTTCAGTGTGAACTTAAGAAATGCTTCTCTGAGCCTGTGCTCTGGAAAAAGGCATAGTATGATCTTGAATCTAAAAAGAACAATCACAAATTCCATGGCTTTAGTTGGAGCTAAATTGGACAGGTTTTTCTATTGGGGCAGCACTGCACCTAAGTTGTTGGGGTTTTTGTATGTATGTGTGTGCGCGTGTGTGACATGCAGAACTAGAGATGTCTCCACACCTAAAAACAGCCAGTCTGATGCCATGCTGTCTACTGAAGAGACCCCAAAGTTCAAAGTACAGTTAATAGTTTGGATTTATCCATTGATAAGTGTAAATAAAAGCCTGCTGAATGGAATCTCTGTTTCACCTCTCTGAAAGCATAAGGCTCTTTAAGTTGAAGAGAGGTATGGGTGGTCAAGTGCGAGTATACTTCTGAAGTCTATGCCCTTATGTAGCACACTTGTCTTAATCATAGAATGCTTAGGGTTGGAAAAGACCTTAAGATCATCTAGTTCCAAACCCCCTGCCATGGGCAGGGATGCCTTGCACTAGACCATGTAGCCCAAGGCTCTATCCAACCTGGCCTTGAACGCTATCAGGGATGGAGTATTTACCACTTCTTTGGGCAGCCTGTGCCAGTGCCTCACCACCCTCATGATAAAGAACTTCTTCCCGAATTTTTTAGTCATCTTGGTTAATATTGCTTTGCATGACTTATTATTGCTTTATCCATCTGGATGGAGTATATTTGTGTGATGTGTTCCTCTTACTACCCTATTTTTGAGGTGTTAACATAAAAAAACAAGTCAGTTTCACGGTCTTATCACAAGACAGCACAGAAAGATGAGGCTGATGCTGTTAAGCAGGATAACTGGTGACTGTGCTCTATTAATGTGAATAATATTGTTGGTCTGTTTCAGGGTATTTATGTTTTGGACTTCTTCTGGAATGAAGCCTGGTATTTGAAAACCATTGATATCTGCCATGATCATTTTGGATGGTATTTGGGCTGGGGAGACTGTGTTTGGTTGCCTTACCTCTATACTTTGCAGGTAAAAATGTGGTACAATATGTGTTGGGGCTGAAAGGAAAGAAACTTTCCAGAAATATTCTCCTTGACAGTTTGATTTGTATCTTCAACTGTTTCTAGACAGTTTGAATGTTTGAATGTTACCATTACAACATCCTTTGTAATGATGCACTTGTAGGAAGGCTTACTGTGCTTGCATGGACTTGATATCTTTTCCTCTCCTCCCCTTCTTCAGTGTCTTCTTCTATCACTGTCCTGTGTCTATATGTTTTTCTAAATCCTTTTAATTCCTTTTTGTACTCCAGCATGTTGAAGGTTTTTTTGGTGTGTGTTGGTTAATATAGTAACATAAATTTGTATATGGGAGCATATATTTGGGGTAAATCACTAATCATTTCTTTTCATTCCCCCCAGGGCTTGTATTTGGTTTACCACCCTGTCCAGCTGGGCACAGCCAATGCCATAGGGATCTTGATACTGGGCTTCATTGGCTATTACATCTTCAGAATGACCAACCACCAGAAGGACCTTTTCCGTCGTACCAACGGCAACTGCAAGATATGGGGGAAGAAACCAGAGTACATAGAGTGCTCCTACATGTCTGTAGAAGGCACCAAGTACTACAGCAAGCTGATGACCTCGGGATTCTGGGGGTGGGCACGTCATTTTAACTACACAGGTGACCTAATGGGTTCCCTGGCCTACTGCCTGGCTTGTGGCTTTGAGCACATCTTGCCTTACTTCTACATAGTTTATATGACTATTCTGCTAACCCACCGCTGCATTAGGGATGAACACCGTTGTCTCAGCAAATATGGGAAGGACTGGAAGCGCTACACTGCAGCAGTCCCTTACCGGCTCCTACCCGGAGTGTTTTAAAGCTAACATAGAAACCAAGGGAAAGATAAACAATCTCTGCCTCCAGAAAGTCTTTTTTATCCGCATTGTTAAACTAACAAAAACACTTTGTGAAGGATACTCATACTGTTCTGAAGGAGAAGGCGTGGCTGGACAATAATGCTTGCTGTACTAAAGGAACATGCAGGTGGACCGTATTTAAAGTAAATGAAATGAGGTATTGGAATGTCCTGAGTTTTGACTGAACTCTTTTACCTAGAACTTTCTTTTTCCCTCCTATTCAAAATTAACTTGGAATTGAAGAAAAGTTCATGTATTGAGACTCTTGAAATATCCCAAAGCTGGAAGGAACAGCAGAGTTTCTCCTGGGATCAGCTTCCTGTGACTTAGAAGAGGAGGAAAACAGTTGTGTGATCCATGTAGGAAAGAAGTTGTTTGATATGGTTGGTTGTGATGGTCATACCTACAGTCAGTAACTCCCCCAAAGGAGGTTTTATTGTCTTTTGCTTTTCAAGAGGTTAACTGGGGGACCTTATAAACTGGTGTGTGGGAAGGTTGTTGTAATCTAATATAAATGCTTGTGAAAATTGGTATAAATTGGTATAGTTCAAAAGTTAGTTTAGTTTACAGCACCCGATAATATACTGCATGACCAACTGAGTGTTATTTTGAGACTGAAACCAAACTTGCTTTGTTGAAGATACTGAGCAGGGCTGATTTTGCTTGAGATAGTTAATTTTCTTCATAGTAGCTGGTATGGGGTGATGTTTTGGATTTGTGCTGAAAAGTGTTGATAATTCAGGGATCTTTCTGTTATGCTGGACAGTGCTTGCACAGAGTCAAGGCCTTTCCTGCTCCTCACCCCACCAGTGAGCAGGCAGAAGGAGTTGGGAGGGGACGCAGCCAGGACAACTGACCCCAACTGACCCAGGGGATGTCCCATGCCATAGGACGTCATGCTCAGCATATAAAGCTGGGGGAAGAAGGAAGGAGTACATGTTTGGTATGATGGCCTTTGTCTTCCCAAGTAACCAGTATGCATGATGGATCCCTGCTGTTCTGGAGATTGCTGATCACCTGCCTTCCCATGGGAAGTGATGAATGAATTCTTGGGTTTTCTGGTTCGAGCATGTGGCTTTTGCTTTACCTATTAAACTGCCTTTATCTCAAACCACGAGTTTTCTCATTTTTACCCTCACAGTTCTCCATCCCACTGTAGGGGGAGTGAGTGAGTGGCTATATGGGGCTTAAGCTGCTTGCTGCAGTTAAACCATGGCAGTTCTTTTTAGTGCCCAGTGTAGGTCTTGAAGGGTTTGAGATAGTGACAGATTTGTCTGGAATGTGCTAGATGGAAGTTGTAGCTGTTATTGCTGTTTAGCTGTTCATTGGAGGCTTCTGTGCTTGCCATGGGGCTTGCTTGCTTTACTGTATATTACAGTCTAGTGCTTGTTAGTGGCTGCTTTTTGCTTTCCGTGCTTGCTGTAGTGCTTATCTTCCTGTGCCATGCCTGGGAACGATCTGATAACAGCAATGCCCATGTGTCTGGGCTGGCAATGGCCAGGCATGGTTCCTGTGTCTGTGCTACTCTACTGGACAGGCTGGAACTCCACTGTGAACTTCAGTCAGAGGGACTGTCACCTGTGGATAAGATGCCCTGAAGCATCTGTGGCCATGGATAAGCCCATGCAAGAGCAGGTACATCCACAAGTATCTGTGGCCATGGTTGTGCCGCAGCAGGTATACCCCTGAAGGGATTGTGGCCCAAGGATAAGCCCACACTGGAGAAGGTATACCTCCAAATATCTGTGGCTGTGCATGAGGTCACACTGGAGTACCTCAAAGTGTGTGGCCATGGATAAGCCCATGACAGAACAGGTATACCCCTGGAGGGACTGCAGCCATGCGTGAGGCCACGTTGATTTCCTTAGTGTGGATAGAAAACTGTTCTCTTATCATTCGTATGAAGGAATGTTTGTAAAAAAATTAAGAAATAAATTCTTGGGTTTAAGACAAGCAAAAAAAAATTGCTAACTTTCCTTTCAGCTATTTCTTTTCTTATTACATTGTTATCTTTCCAAGTTACCAGATTCAAAAGGAGCTCTAGAGTGAGTATAATTCCAAGAGCCGGTTCAAGAATGTGTAAAGGACACAGAAATAAGGAGATACCATAGTATTAGTCATGTATCTTGTAACAAGCTTGGTAGTTACATTCAAGCTAAAAGACTTTTACTTTTTTCTGCCATTTTTACACAAAAATATATGCTTAGTTTTTACTGTAAGTAGATGACTGTGTAAACTGGGTTGGTTTTGTTTTGGTTTTTTTTCTTTGTAGGAGCTGCTAAATGCTGTGATCTTCATGGTGAAAAAGCTGGTAAGTGTCCGCTGGTAAATGTTTGTTGCAGTAATTCCTGGAAGGATCATTTTGGCAGGAGAAAAAGGGTCTCTCCAAATCTAGAAAACAAATATATGTTGTAGCTTGGCTTTGTTTCAGAGCTGGATGTACAAGGATGTATACAGATGCCTTCTAAGAGAGAGTTCTTGTACCCCTAACGAGTTACCAGTACTATCAGCAAACCTTGTAACAGTTTTACTGCAATTTTGTGGATAACGATTATGACACATTAAGGTGCTGCCAATAACAGAGAAGGAATGATGGCTATAACAATAATGCAGTCACTGGCAACACATACATTGCTGTGTTAAAACATTTGAACATTGAACTCCTATGAATTAAGAGGACTTTTAATACTGAAATGGGGGAGGAAATCAATGCCAATTGCCTTTATAGAAAATGTAGAGCCCAATATCATAACAGTTCATCAAGGCACAATGCTTGATTTGAGAGAACTCCAATTCAGAGGAAGAAAAAACTTGAGGGGTGGGTTTCTAGGTCTGCTGGACCCCATCAGTACCTGGCAGTGCATTACTTCAGGATGCCCTTGACTTTGCTGAAGTAATTGGATAGTTTCTTTTCTCAGCTTTTTTAAGGCCCTGTACTTGTATCCTTTTCTTATGTAGCCTTGGAAATTGTTCTGTCAGTTTGCTGTTAATGTCAAGGCTACTGAAATATTGCAAGGTAATCTGGACTTGAAATCATTGTAGCCTTCTGCTTCAATTTTCCCCAATTGAAAGTGCTGATCATTGATCTTAAATGGGCAATTTCTTCCACTAATGCTCTCTTTTTATCACTGATAAATCCTGGATTATTGTGAATAATAAAAGCCTTATGCATTCAAATGCTTCTTTTAGATGATTTCTGTTACATCTGATATTGTTCAAAGGACTTTCTGTACTGTCTGACATTGGAGCACAGAATAAGCACCTTTATCTCTCTGGTGCAGACTGCTACTCCTGCTGAGAATAGTCTACCCTGCAGACAGCCTAGTTGCCCATGTGAGAGCCCATTGTCAGCCAGATTGTTCAACTCGTAGTAGGAAGCAATTAGTCAAGGTTTTTTCAAGCAAGAGGCCATCGCCAGGCTAAACTCGCATCCTGTTTGTTGTAAGGATGACAGATTGTGCTTCTTCAGACTTCTCTGCTGTCCATACAGATATCTTTCTGTTCTACCTGTTTGGAGTACAGACCAAGTAAGTATGTACTATATGTATAAATGTGTTTGTATCAGGCTGGAAAAGGAAGTGTTAATTCCATTCAGGTTTGTATTTCTTACAAATAAATTATTTTTGGAGAAGGATAAAAACCACTTCACCTATTCTGTTAGCTTCATCCTAATATAAGCAATATGTAACCAGTACTCTAAGCAGCATCTAATTATTGTTGTCCTTTAAAACTTAATCATTTGAATTACTATCAACTTGCTCAACTTCACATAGGGTGATGCCTGTGTCACATTCTGTTGTATGCATGGCAGTGCTGTTAAATTTGGTTCCTCCACAATAAAAAAGAAACAAAAAAACAAACCAAACAAACAAACAAAAAAAAAAACCAAAAAAAATGCTTTGAAGGTTTTGAGGGTGTGTGTATTAGATTTAACTTTTGTCCTGATATTTAATATTTATTGATACTATGCTGTCAATATCACCTATTGAGTTTTGAGAGCTTATTTCTCTAGTAGGTTGGGAATTTCAAATACAGAATTGCCAGTGTTTGTAAAATGGTGCTTATTTAAATTGGGTTTTAATTAATGGGAGAACACAGCAAAAGCTTCTGGTAACAACTTGGAGCAGTAACAAAGTAGTTTGGATTATTGTAGGAAGAAAAGTAAGACATGGATACCTGAGCAGGGCCTAGCAGGAGCCATATATCCACCTAAAGGGAAAAAATAACTGACAATTTTCTACTGTATAATCACTATAGTCTGTCAATATTGGATCTACAGATGGAGGAGAGCAGGGAACTTCCAATACCTGGAAGGAGGGAGGATGTCTTCCCATATCTGAAGGTGGCCTAGAAGAAACCTGGAGGGGGACTTTGGACAAGGGCCTGTTAGGGACAGGACAAAGGGGGAAAAGGCTTTAATATCTGGCAGAGGGGAGACTGAGATGAGCTCTTAGGCAGAAGTTCTTCCCTGTGAGGGTGGTGAGGCACTGGCACAGGTTGCCCAGAGAAGCTGTGGCTGCCCCATCCCTGGCAGTGTTCAAGGCCAGGTTGGATGGGGCTTGGAGCAACCTGGTCTAGTGAAAGGTGTCCCTGCCGGTGGCTGGGTATTGGAACTGGATGAGCTTTCAGGTCGCTTCTAACCCAAACCAGTCTGGGATTTAAACCCCCTGTCACTAGATGGCATCACGATACGATAGCATTTCTGAGATCACAGCTCCACCTTTCAGCATGAGGGTTGTTAATCATTTACAACTCTTCATGCAAAGCTATAGCTCAGTTTATTCCTGTCCACCCTGCAAGAATGCTGACACCATTCAGTGGAGGATTATCACATATATCACATATATAGACATATATAGACTTTAAACTCCCTTTTTAAATCTAGATCTCTGAGCAATTTGGTGCATAGGATATAATGAGATGGGATTGCTCAACTCCAGTTTTAGTCAGATTATGTGAATGACAACAGATTTACGTGCTGTTGCCTCACAGTGGCAGCCACGCAATATTTGCTGCTCTTCTTATTGAACTTATCAAAGTTCTGATCATGTGCTAAGCTTAACCTAGAGCTGCACTGCATTAGTTGTTTTAAATAATGCACTGTCTTCATTGAAGGTTGAAAGTGATGCACAGTTGAAAGTTAAACTGTAATAGTGTATTTTTCTGCTTCAGTTCACATAGGGGGTGGGGCAGAAGTCTGAATGTGTGTCAAATCAGAAAGGGGGAAAAGCTGTGTTTGATTTTTGGGTTACTGGTATGGATCTACTTTATGGTAAGTGGACAGGTAATGAAACTACTATTTCTTTAATTATGCTGCTCTATTTAATTATGCAAATATTTTCTGGTTTAATCTTTTCCTTAATTATGTAACAAATTTTCAATTCAGTGTAATTTTAAATACATATTTCATCCTCTTAGCTTAGCTTAAATCAAAATAAAACAAAAAAGTAAGGAGTACATGTTGAAACAGCCATGTATGTCTGAAGTACTGTTGGAGGATCAGAGAATGATTACAAGAATAAATCATAGGAAAGCTCTTCTGGGTGAAGGAAGCGAAAGCTGCAAAAGGATTAGTTGAAAAGGGAGAAATGCAGAAGGAAACAAACTCACCATGCTTTTGCAAAACTTGAAACTAACAAATGAAGTATCTTTTCTGTGATTAGTATGGAGCTTGTAATTACTGGAAATGAAGAATTTTAATTTTTTATAGTGTTTATCTGGACAATCCAGATAACTAAACTTAGTAACTCTTGCAATTCTGTTATTAGCTCATAAACATGGTTTATAATGCAGGTTCAGTTAAAGGTTTTGACAAAGTTTAAATTGTATATTTTTTTGTAAGTTCAGAAGAGTTACAGAAGAGTTGATTGATTCAATGGATAAAGAACTGGCTGGATGGCCGCACACAAAGAGTTGTGGTCAATGGCTCGGTGTCCAGCTGGAGACCGGTAACGAGTGGTGTCCCTCAAGAATCGGCATTGAGACCCGTCTTGTTCAACATCTTTGTCAGCGACATGGACAGTGGGATTGAGTGCGCCCTCAGCAAGTTTGCCGATGACACCAAGCTGCGTGGTTCAGTTGATACGCTGGAAGGAGCGGATGCCATCCAGAGGGACCTTGACACGCTTGTGAGGTGGGCTGATGCCAACCTTATGAAGTTTTAACCATGCCAAGTGCAAGGTCCTACACCTGGGTCAGGGCAATGCCAGGCACAGCTACAGGCTGGGCAGAGAAGAGA
>WYDI02022816.1:0-40768 GCA_009867235.2 Psittacus erithacus
ACCGAAAGTCATAAACACAGCACTGCACCAGTCACTACGAAGGATAAAAATGACTGCTACTGCTGAACCCAGGACAATCTTATTGCAAGAAATCCAAGTCAGTGCAATCTTATGACGTGCAATGAAACAAAACTTCATCTATCTTAAAGACGTTAAAATTTTCAGTGAGAACCAGAGACATGAAGAGGGTAAATACGAACAATGACCTGACATCAGCAAGTGCTTTTATTCATTTGAAACTAATGTTAAGCTTCACTTAACCATCATATTAAAGGAGATCTTGTCATACTAGGACACTTTTGCTCTTCATGAGCATAATGAAGTACTTTTATCTTTGAAGCACATCAAAGCTTATCTGAATGAGAATAGAAGTCTTTGCAGTGCTTTACTATGGTGGCATAGAAATTTAATGCAGAATATAATGTTATCTTGTGTAGATGTTCAGACTGAATGGACAGATTGATAAATGGTGAAGATGGAACAAACTTTCATGTTCAAAATCCTGCATTAATAAGCAAAAATGTTTGATGTATCATCTGGTTATACTATGTGCCAAAGAATGGTTTCAATTTAGGTGGCTCCCCTGAACACGCAGTCAGCTTTCACTTAAAAAATGTGAAGGAGTTTTCTCAGAACTGGTGAATGTGAAATATTCATAGCAGGGCAAAAGCAAAACCATACTAGCCTTTGCGCTCATTTGGATTGATTTCTGCTTCTTTGCCCAGTGGGATCTGTACTTATGAAATGACCCTTTTTTTCCTGTTCCTGGGTCCAGTTGCCAAGAACAGGGCTCCAGCCCAGTACCAGAATTATTTTCACAAAATAATTGTCTCTTTTTGACCAGGGTGACCCTGATGGCATGGGTGAGTCTTCTGATCAAACTCTTCAGAGACCCCCATGACAGTCAATGGGCCCCAAGTCCTCCCCAGCTTGACCCATCCGACCATTGTCACTGCTGAGGACAGGAGGAGCAGTCAGGGGACATTACGATACAGTGTTTCCTGTTGGGACAACCCTGGTACCTAGGCATCCCACCTTCCCCTTTCCGATTATCCCAGGCTGCCCTGGCTAGAGAAGCATAGTGTCGCCCTTCACTGCCACATGGTAGCATTGTGCCTCCCAGAGCATAAAGGCAAGAGCTAACCCCGGGATCCTCTTGAAGCTTGTGGTTTTCCCCACCACAGTAGTCAAGTATTTCAGGTCCTGGTGCTGCCTTGTATGAGCAGCAGCTTGGCTGTGCCACAATTCTAACCATTGCTGCTGCCAAGACACAGAATGTGGCAGCTGTCCTTCACCCTCAGCACTGCAACTCAGGAACATAATTACACAATAGCCACACCAAATGTGACATTCCCCACATGTACTGTGTTCCTATCCGAGCAGAACCCCAGCCCTGAGACCCTTGAGCTCTGCTCAGCCCTGACCTGGGCAGGCTCTACAACCATGCCCCTGCACCATCCAAACAAGCCTTGCCCTAATCAGTGTGCCTACACGAGAACAGAAACTTTAATGATGTTTTAGAGAAAAGGGAAGAAACCCTGCTGGCCCATTGCCTGCATAACTGCATTGCCTTGACAGAAGTGAAGGTACCCTTCAGGCACATCTGTGCCTTGTCACATTCTGAAGTAGCTGCTTTCTAGAAGTACCTCAGGAACTGCTCTTTCACCTCTACTGCTGAGTCCCTGTATTCTGTATCAAAACCAACTCCTCTTAGCCTGGGAGAAGATTACAGACATGTCATTGAAGAACCATCATCCCTTGCCTCTCCCCTCAGAGCTCTTTTAATGCTTTCAGGGCCTTGATGATTCACCAAGCTAGACCTGTGAGGAACTTATAATTTGTTCCATATCTGGCAAGGAAATGAGTGGAAAACTGCTTTCTCCATCAGGCATGGACATTATAGGTATCATATGGCTCCACTTGGTCTCCTTAAAACTCCACCCACCTTCCATCACTTTTTGATTTCACAGCAGAACTGCCACTGACACAGGGAAATGCAATGCCCTAGTGACTGTGGATCTGTTTACCAAGAAAGATCATTTTATCCCCCTCAGGAAGTGCTCATGGCTTCATAGGCTGCTTAACTTGTCCTACAGCCTGATTCCCAATACTATGGCCTCCCAGACAGCGTCATCTTGTTTACAGCCAGATATTGGAAGAAGCTTATAGCAAATATCTTCTAAACCCAGATCCTGGAAGTTATGACATCATGATGATATGAGAGTTAGTTGGCAGGGCCTTGAGGGCACCACCAGACCTGATTTTCAAGTCCCCCTAGGGCTCCCCCATGCCTGCCTACAACCCTGGACCCCATTCCAGGTCAGGCCAGGGCTATTCATACTTGGAGTGAGGACTAAAATATTTTCAGCAGGATAACACATTTGTAACTGTCAGCTTTGCATTTGCCGTAGTTCTCTACAGTGTTGACCAAATTTTCCAGCGTCTCTTCTTTTCTCTTAAAATAGGAGATACTTGCAATAGAACAAGGGATGACCGTCTCTACCTGTTTTATAAAGGATTGTTCTCAGAGAATGTGCTTATTCTGTTATAACAATTTTAATAAGCTGTTATTGTCAGTAGATAGAACAAGCACATAGGATGAATAAAAGTGCCTGGATTTTTAATGTTAATTTCCAGGATTTCATTTAATACATCTTTTTTTTTTTTTTTTAAGATTATTTTATGCTAGGAAATACCATTCACTGCAATAATACTACACCATAAACAATAATACTAAAGCTCTTGTAAACAAGTATTTCTTGCAATAAATTCAGTACTAGATAATAGTTAACTAAAAAGATCTCAATTTGCCAAAACAAAAAATGCTGGCAATGAACTACAAACCACAGCGAATGTCACTCTTATACTAAATTTCCCCCTTTAATACTAATTTTAAACTGATTTTGCAAGATTGAATAACTTTATGTCCTCCATCTATAGCATTTCTAACTGTTTGCAGTTGAGGCTGACTCAGAGTGAGTAGTAATAAAGTGCCTACTTCATCACTACTAAACTCAGTCCACAAGCTGCTCTCAGCTTTATGAGATCCTTTTATTTCCTGCAATATTTGGGGTGGAGGGAGAAAGGAGAGGAGGCTAGAGAGATATGTCACAGAGATCTTTGGTGGTTGCCAAAGAAATGTGTAATGAGCTAGACTGCTTTCTCAATATTTTCTTCCTGGGACAGTACAAAGCAGCATTCCTTCACTGCAGAGAAAGCTCCAGGGAGATACTGGAGAAATTGTCTGCAGGCACTTTCAGGAGTTCAATCTGTTGCACAGGGTACATCTGTCTGTTTTGCTGAACATGATCTGGGGTGAAACCTGTTCTTATCCATTCAGCCAGATTCCGCTCTTGATAGCGCCCTTTCCACAAGGTATGGCCAAATTGTAGTTCCTGATAGCAAAATAATGCTCTCTAAGTCTTGATCACAGGATAGCAAACTGGAATAGGATTATAAAAATTGAAAAGGGCGCTGTTCCAGTTCAGACAAGCCATCCTTACACCAGCTAAAGGAAAGCAGTGCAAAGCAGAGCCATACTTGAGCTGTAAACTCACTTTGTACAATGCAAAGGTCTGCTACTACATATATGGGAGAAAGAGTAACTAGGAAGGAAACTGATTTTGTGGTTTCAGCAGATTGCACCTAATTGTCAGTAGATTTCAGATATTTTATCTAATTCCTAGGTGCCTCTATTGCGGATGATTGTAAGGTCAAGCACATACTTTCCTAATGGGGCTAAGTAACCAGAAGGAAAATATGCTGCAGTGAAGGGGACTATGAAGGAAGGTGAAAGCTACCTGAGACACCTATATTTAGTGAGGCATCATAGAGGAAGAAAGAGGCAGTACCTAAAACAAGATCATTCGCTAGTATTCCTGTTGCCTGACACAGCTGATTTAACCAGCAGCTGGGCAACCCTTTAAAATACCTACCATGAGGTTCTCTATTTTATTCTTCAGGTTTCCATAAATCATACCAACTTTCTTCCTTTTCAATTAGTCATTTTGTGAACTACTATAATATTATACAAGATGAAAGTCTTTGTATTGTAGCTTAGCTTCCTATAAAAATGATCTCATCTTCTAAATAATTTTATTACAACAAGGTTTCGTTGTCTGTCCTAGGGGAAGGAATACGATAACTATCCATATTCTAACACTCAAAGGAAATACATGCTGAGGTACAGAATACGCAGGTTTCTTTATTATTCAAAAGTAAAAAAATATTCCACTTTCTTTTTCATGCATGAACTTATAGTTAAATGAGCCACCCCAAAGCTCTTCAAAACCAAAGAATCTGGGGATTTGCACTTTCTACATCTGCTTTGGTTAAAATATATGTAGTGTTTTGCTGCCATGGTGACAAACATGTTCATCCTTATTTCACTCTTGAGAGCATGAAAAAGCATTAAGTTTTATAGCTATAGGATGACAAGCAACACAGAAAGGGTGAAAAATTTATCCATTTTTTGAAATTATAGATCTATTCTCAAGAAGAATGTACATTTTTTCAATAAATTGTTTGCAGGCAGTTGCAGTTAGTGCTTTAAGAGAATATCAAATTCCAAACAATCTGAGGGAAAAATTAGGACTAAGTATCTTCTCAATACTTTGGTTTCATATATTTTACTCACCGAAGAGTGATTTGAGGGTTTTTAATGGGAAAAAATGAGAGATTGGTCAAGTTCCTTTTCACTTTTCATATAAAAGTAGAAATTCAGCTGGAAAACATTAACACAAATTCGAAACAATAGTTTAAGGTGTTTCATTTGTAGATTAACATATATGTGTTCCGCTGTCCAAATCAGCTGCTAATTCTGCAGGTGGAATTCAAAGTACAAGAGGGAATAAAAAATGGAGGTGAGAAAGATTTTATTTCATTTAAAAAGAAAGGAAAAGGAAAGTTTTTGTCCGTGCCATGAAATATAAGTATATTGAAAGACACTTTTTGAGGATCTTGATCATTATTTGATATGTTTTCTTTCTGAAAATCAAACATCTGATAAATGAAATACTGAATATAGAAGTATTATTGGGGGAAGCAATTTCTGTGAAGGATGGAATTTCATTTTTGCAACCATCTTTTAAAATGTTACTTTTGTAGAAGATGTAGAAACTGCACAAGGTTTTTTGGGGTTGTTCGCTCTGTTATATTTAGAAAGAGAGTGCAGCTTACTTGATAATCACCTGAGGTCTTTGAAACACCTTGATGGCGCATCAAGAATTCTTATCTAAGCAAGTTGAGCATTTTATTGGCCTAGATATACATTACCTAGCCTGAGAAATCCATTGGAAGCCAGACAAAATTTAATATAATTAGAATGGTGTACTATTTATATACAGTATGTTGGGACTTACACGTTAAAGAGGTAAAATATTTCCCAAATGGAGTTCAATTCCTTACTGGCAAGACTGCCTGAAACTTGAGTCACTGCAAAGCGAGATAGGGCTGCTTTTTGATATATAAACACAGATTTATGGTAATAACTCACTTCCTCCCTCCTCCCCTCCCCTTCCCCCTTTTGTGCAGTGTGTCCTGGTTTCAGCTGTAACAGGTTTTTAGGTTTTTTTCCTTCCTTAGTCCTTTCTCAGTGCTGCATTTTTTGTATGCTTGGCAAAGCACCGATTCTTAGCTGAGATTTTATGATGTGCAGTGCCAAGAAGTGACACATGACCTAACTTGTCCTTACAAAAATTCCTCTTCAGTGCTTACTCTTGAAGAATACAGTTGTGATTCTCTGCAAAGAAAGTGGGGATTTCGCTGGAAAGCTCAGCAGCTACTAACAGTCCATTGGAAGACAAGAGCATCTGCAGAAGCAGATTCTGCTGGTTTTCTACTTTCAAGGCATTGATTCTTTGTTGATAGCTACTCCAAATGTCCCTTTAGCTTAGTGTGGTGAGTTGATTCCACCCCTGTCCCCACCCAGCCACTCACTCACTCATTTGCAATGGGATGGTGGGCAGAATCTGAAGTGTAAAAGTGAAAAAAAAACTCTTCATGGGTCAAAATTAAGACAGTTTAATAGCAAAAGAAAAAAAAAGAAAAAAGAAAAAAGAAAAATAAGAAAAAAAAGGAAAAGGAAAAGGAAAATGAAGAAGAAGGAAAAGGAAAAGGAAAAAGAAGGAAAAGGAAAAGGAGAAGGAAAAAGAAAAGGAAAAGGAAAAGGAAAGAAAAAAGAAAAAAAAGAAAGAAAAGAAAAACAGAGAGGAAAAAAAGAAAAATGAAAGATACCTATTATGTAAAAGCAATGGCTCCACCAACATACTGATGCCCAGCCAGCCTCTAACCAATATCTACTTGGAGAAACTCATCCACTCACCACAATTGTTATTGCTGAGCATGAAGTTATCTGGTGTAGAATATTTCTTTTTTCTGCTTTAGTTTGTGATAACCCCTCCCAACAGTTTGTATATCCCAAGCCTACTCACTGGGGTGGCAGTGTGAGAAACAGAGAAGGACTGTATGCCTAACAATAGATAAAACACTGCAGTAATAAAACACTGCTTTGGCTAAAATCTAGACCACTTCACCATATGGGTTGCTATGAAGAAAGTTAACTCCATCCCAAAGAGACCAAACACAGTCAGTTTCTATGTTTAGGAAAACTCTTTTGAGATTTAGTGCTGGAGTTAAGTCGTGGTGTGTTCCCCATAACTATAGAAAATGAAAACATTTTATAGAAAATGAAAACATTTTCTTAAAAGCAAGGAGAAATATAGGTGGGAAGGGAGAGCAGAAGGTTGTCTGGCCTGAGGTGCTGTACTAGCCATGTATTCTCTTTTCTGAGGTTTATTCCCCAGTGCCTGTTTCTAATCTCATCCTCTTTAGCTATGAATCAGTGAATGCAAAGGATAAAAACTGTCTATGTGGTTCCCAGAAGAGATACTTGATACCAATGTTGCATAGATATAACATGAATTCATAATTTGGTGTAAAACTAAAATTGCAAAATAGGCCAGGAAACCTGCAGTCAAAACTAGAATTTTCTTTCCAGATTTCACACTTGTGCATGGGCATAACCAGTGCCATAAATAACTTCAGAATGTGACTGCTTGTCATTAAGTGATGCTGAGATAGAAGACTTGTGATGAAATGACTTCTATTCAAAAGATGGAATATGTCTTCTTTGATAATAGCTGGACTGTTCAAAATATTTTTGAGAGTGCTGGTGATTGTCTCAAAACCTGTTTTCTTTCATAGCAAAAGTCTGATGTTGGGTTGAAAAAAGCAGAGAATTATTACAAGCTTTTTAAAAAAAAGAAATGTGAACAAGAAGAATATATCAAAATAGTTCTGGTCTTGTTTGGACTTAGCAAAATTAGAGTTTACGAAAAGGTCAATATGAATAGGATTTGACCTTGTGTCCCAGTAATGTGCCATGGATGAGAACCTTCTGTTCTATATGTAAAGCACGTAACATCATTTTGTTTAATAACCTTAGCATTTTTAACATAGTAAAAACTCAATAATGTATTATGTCAGTAAAACCTTATGTAAATTACTATTCCATACAATGTCCATTTGATTTTAATGTGTTTCTCCCAAATAATTGCATACCAAAATGCAATTATAGTAGCTTCAAAAGAGAGACAAAATAATATAAATGTAGCAAATCATGAAAAAGAAGTTTTTCTACTGGAAGGGACATGGTTTTGAACACTAGCTCACTTGTTACTACAATGATAACACATTGAGGAAATAATAAATGATAAAAAGGCATATTGTCAAATGCAGATCTGATCAAAAGGTGCTAAAGAGCAGGGGCTGCTTGTCTTGATGCTACTACAGCTTTCTGACAACTGAGCAGATAAGAAATTACAAAGATATTTGCAATGTCACGGGTACAACAGTCTACATGCCAGTGTAAGGAATCACAGAAGATGCTGCTTCTTTCAGTATCTATATAATCATGCTATTAAAATAAGGAAAATAGTATTGTGCCTCAGAATGTCTTGCTAATCTTTCCAGAGGTTCCCTTTTCCTTGCTGCTTTAAAGGATTTGAATCCCTGCTCTTCTCAAAAGTGACAGTTAGTCCAAACTCTCCTGATATTGGTCTGAGATATGAATGAGACAGAAATATTCAGAATTTTAATTTCTTCTTCTCATGGCCTGGTTTTCTTTCATATATCTATTTTCTGTGTAATACAACATGATTTTAAGTTTCTGGTAGTTGAATAACTTCAGGGGCCACATCGCACATCATTTCACTCCTTAATTCAAACTGGTAGGCAAAACTCTTTGTGGACAGGCTCGAGAGGGTCCAGTGGATGGCCATGAAGATGGTGAAAGGACGGGGAAACCTGTCATATGAGGAAAGGCTGAGAGTAGAAAAAAGAACTACAACATAGCTATAATAAAAAAAACCAACAAAACTACAGAATGAAGTTGTCTTTTAATTTATTGTCATGGTTTAAGTCCAGTCAAGAGTAACTCAGAACCACGCAGTCTCTCTCTTACGCCCCCCACTTCTTCTCCCCCACTCCTGGAGGGATGGGAAGGAGAATCAAAAGAATGTAACTCTCACGAGCTGAGACAAGAACAGTCCAGTAACTAAGGTATAACACAAATCACTGCTGCTACCACCAGTAATAATAATGATAAGGGAAATAACAAGGGAAGAGAATACAACTGCTCACCACCCACTGACCGATACCCAGCCCAGCCTGAGCAGTGATCTAGCCCTTCCAGGTGACTGCTCCCAGTTTATATAGTGGGCATGATGTGCTGGGGTATGGAATACCTCTTTGGTTAGTTTGGGTCGGGCGTCCTGTCTCTACTTCCTCCCGGCTTCCCCTCTTCCCTAGCAGAACATGAGACTCAGAAAGTCCTTGGTCAGAGTGAACATTATTGAGCAGCAAATAAAAACATCGGTGTTATCAGCACTGTTCCCAGGCTGAAAGTCAAAATCACAGCACTGCAGCAGCTACTAAGAAGGAGAAAAATGACAGCTACTGCTGAACACAGGACATTTATGCATGACTAGAAATGCTAATTGTTCTCACAGTTGCTAGCAGTAGCACTGCATAGGATCTTATCAGCTTCTAATAATAATCATTATCATAATTACCCACCATTTCATCAGTAATAAAATGACCCCAAGAGCCTTTAGATTTTATATTATAATGGCAGGAATATTAGTACTATTGGGGTATTTATGTTTACCTGGCCTTCAAACGGCTTTCAGATACAGATGACTTTACATCATATCAAGAATCCAAAAATTACTTTAAACCTAAACCATCTAATAACTCTCATACTTGGAACATTTAAATATGGGGATACATTGAATCATTTCTAGATCAATGGTTCTGCTTCATGTGTTTATTGCTTCACCCATTCAGGAATTCACCCATCTTCAAAATGTCAAAGCTGACACCATTATCTATATTACCTTCCAGCTCACAGGAGCATGTGAGCTTGTAGTCCTGGTACGGTAATATATTTTTATGTACCTAACAAGAGGGTGTTTATATCTTTAATAAAAGCAAGAACCTAGAGAGAAATTGGGAATTTCTAAATTTCCATCATGCTAAAAGGAATAAAATAATGTATTTATTAGCAAACAGTTATTTTTGAGCTGATAGAGGACTTTTGTCACAGATGCAAGCCTGAAGTTAGCGAATGCATTTGCAAATGTGAAGTCCAAATCAATGCAGAAATAAAACTGGAAAATGAAGACGTATTACCTTTACAAGAACAGTTAGACGTACAGTGAATATGGAAAGAGTGGCAGCTGAAGAAAATTAAATACTTGACCCACATGTGGTTGAAACTTCTTTGAGCTTTCAATGGATTCGTTGATGAAGACTCCCCACTGTGATCCTCAGTGCAGTATGCACTATGTATACTTGTAAGAGAAAGAAGCATTATATACTTAAAATAGACCCTTAGTGTCAGTGACTGCATTGACATACAGTCATCTAGTATCA
This sequence comes from Psittacus erithacus, assembly GCA_009867235.2. Taxonomy (NCBI): domain Eukaryota; kingdom Metazoa; phylum Chordata; class Aves; order Psittaciformes; family Psittacidae; genus Psittacus; species Psittacus erithacus. The sequence goes on from WYDI02022816.1 coordinate 9,934, forward strand.
TCTTTTACTGGAGAATGCACCTATGAAATTAAAATTATCTTGCCTATGACACGGTATTTCACACCTCTCTAACACTGAGTTCTTCCAATTTCTTTTGAAATATCAATACTTCTGTGGTGGAAGACAGAAAGATATTAGTTATCCATTAGTTTTGGATGGCTATATCTTTAATTCTTTAATGGAACAACTAGGTTTGTGAACTTTTTAAATAAAAATGTTCATTCAGTTTTAACCCAGTCAACATACTTGACACACCATCTCTGCTTTACCGTTTCATAACTTTACTAAGCAATTCTTATGTACAGTTCCTATGCTTGTCCTCCTTAGATAATCATGGTACCTACACTGCAAAGGAAGGAAATGTAAGGAGTGGATATACAGAATGACTTTTTTTTTAAGAGACAAAGACAAAAAATTGAGAAAAAGAGGTATGTAGTAGAAATAATAGAAGGGAGCAGAAGAGGAAGATAACGATACAAAGACCAAAAAAAGAAGACAAGGAAAGACATACAATTTTTCCTCTTCTGTTCTTCAAGAAAATTGAGAGAAAAGAAACATAAGGGTTAATAAGTTGAAGGCAAGATGAATGGAAATAACTATTTTAAGAGAGCACTTACTATCACTGTGTAAAAAAAAAATAAAATCTGAACAGAAGTTTAGCTTTCTTTATTAAGGTATATGAGATGCATGATCCTGTTACACGATGAAGCTGGATCAACCTGGCTATAAATGAAACAAAGCCCCAGTGGGAGATTTTTTATTCAGAGAGGATGTAAAACATTTTGTTTTATATTTTTTTACACTGGTGATGCTGGCTGTGCATTTCATAATTAGTTTTGCTGAAAGAAAACAAAATAGACATTGCAAGGGAACAAACTACATTGAAAAGATATCAGGACAATTGCTAAATTGATTTTTACTTTGTTTACTTGAAATGTCTTTGAGTCTTTTAAGTGTCATCTTGTAACATTGAAACTTTTTATTTTTCTGCATCATACAGATACCTCCAATTTTTTCTGTTGATACTACAGAGAGGTAGATTAACAACTGCTCTGACTAAGTAACACCAAATCATGGATAGCAGATGCCAGACGTAGGCAAAAATAATCAGGCTGGTCAAAATATTGCAAGCTAGGGCCTATTCCAGTACTGAGGGGAATAACTGAAGCTGAAGTTATCTCTGGAGGTCTTTAGTGAAACACCTTGCCCAAAGCAGGGTAGCCCTTGGGTCAGACCAGACTGCTCATGGCTTGGTCAATTTAAGGTTTTCTGCTCAACCCCAGTGAGCTTCAGCTTTTCTGGCACAACTCCTATAAGCCTAGGCAATACTTATAGATTACTCCTGTGAAGTCTGCTCCTGCTTCCAGCTGCTGTTTTGCCTTTCTGCATCAGGGATTTAGCCATCTCAGTCAAGCTAGTCTCCTGCCATGGACTGAGAAGTAATGATTAAGACTACTTTCCTTATAGTGTTTGTAAGGAATAGGTTTGGTACATCAGAGAATAGGAAAAATACAAGAAAAATAACAAAAAACAGGATAACAAATGTCCTTACTGGCTGGAATGATTTTGTTTTCTGTTTAGTGCCAGTGCACACTGTTTGGCCATAGGATTCCCTGCTTTCATGGGATTCAAATCTAATAAAATAGTCTACTTTTTCTGTATGGCTTAATTTTGGGTCTTCCTTGAGATCCCTGGGCATCTTAGTAAAAAATATCCACGTTGCGATGCATAAAATTAGGTCGACATTGCTCCATATCAATATATCTGAAGCACAAATGAGCATGCTCTGTCAATAAGGAACACATAAGACAAGAGATATCTAGGGAAAGCTATAAATACCACACCTGTCTTCCCAAGTACCAGTACAGACCATCCTTGCAGTGAGACAGTGCTGTCTCTAAAGGCCTTATGGTTTTCCCAAGCTCCTTAGCCTTTCAGAGCTAGCATCCAACTGGATGCCGCCTACCAGTTTTGTGAATAAACCTAAATCTGCTCGCTAGAAATTCACAGTCTGCACTCTGTTATGCTCCTTCTTCACTCACCTCAGGGTCAACAGCTTCCATATTTAACATAACTACAACCAAGGATACCACTGCTTTCTCATCCCCAGTCAGTTCTTACTTCCTAGTGAATAGCAGATCCAGCTGTGCACATCCCTGATTGGTCCACCTAGTACCTATACAAATAAATTATCCCAATGACCTCCAGAAGCCTCTTAGACTGCTTGTATTCCATGGTGTTGCCTTCTATCAGATGCCTGAGAAGTGAAAATCCTCCATAAGAACAAAGCCCTGTGATTCAGAGCCCTTCTCAACTTGTTTTAAGAAGATTTTAGCAGGGCTAGTTGCAATAGGATGAGGGGTAATGATTTTAAACTAAGAGAGGGGAGATTCAGGGTGGACATAAGGAAGAAATTTTTTACAATGAGCATGGTAACATAGTGTAACAGGCTGCCCAGAGGGGTGGTGGATGTGACCTCCCTGGAGATATTTAAAGTCAGGTTGGATGTGGCTCTGGGCAACCTGATCTAGGTGAAGTTGTCTCTCATTGCAGGGAGGCTGGGCTAGATGACCTTTGAAGGTCTCTTCCAACCCAGACTATTCTATGAGTCTATGATTTCCTCATACTGACTGTTGGCTGCAATGAAATCCCAGCAGGATGTGACAATTGCTGGTCACTTCTCTGACCCCTACTCAGTTATGGTAACCAAGTGCTAAGCCTACCTGAGGAAGTAACTGACAAAGAACACTGTAGATGTAACAAACAATAAAGGAGTCCTTCTACAAGATAATTAGGAGGGACTATTTCATTTGAGTCTTCTCACAATACACTTTTACCACTGAGTTAGCTCCCTATTCTATATTTTTAGGAAATGACAGAAAAATAGGACATTTGAAGGCACCATTCATTACTCCTGACAGGTAGCTGAAATAGACCAGTTTAATTACTCACTAGGATCTTTTTTCTTTCTATTTAATTCAGAGTTTTGTTAAGTAGCTGAGATGTGGATTTCTGCATTATAAATATCTAAAATATGATAAGACATACCTCTTTCTCAGTAATCACCTATATAGACAGAGCTGACAGTCCTGAAAATTTGTTCACAAGTTTTTCAGCCAGGATGAGTTATCCATTATACAGCCTCAGATAGGTTATTTTCCAACTCTCACTCTAAATAAAGTCATAAAATATTCTGCAGTTCAAGAATGATCAAGAAAAAACTGAAGTTTAAATAGCTGATTGTCCCTATATGGTCTTTAGGCTGCTCACAAATCATCAAATCAAACAATAATTTAGATTTTAGTTTTGAAGTATAGATAATTATATGACCACTGGAGACTATCTAGTCAGATCTGCTCAAAGTGGAGTCAACTTCAAAATTATATTATATTGCTGAGGACATTGTCCGGTGAGGTGCTGAGTATCAAAAAGGACGGAGACTCTACAAGCTCTCTGAGCATCCTGTTCCAGATTAACCACCCTCACAGTGAAGATTTTTTCCATGTGGTCAACTGGAATTTTATTTGCTGAAATATGGGGTTTTGTCTTTTGCTGTGCCCATCCGCAAAGAATTTGAGCCTGTCTTTGGCCTAAATATCCGCTGAGAAAATAAAGGCAAGAATAAGATTTCTGATGAGCCTTCACTTGCCCAGGCTGAGCAATTTCAGGGTTTTCAACATCTCATATGATAACTAAGATACACTGTGTTTGGATGTCTTATTGTGGCATGGAAGGCCAGACTTATTGCCATTCTGTAGTTATAAATATAATTATAATTAACATAGTTTTGGTCCTGGGAACATCTGTTGAAAAGTTAAACATGTTTTAAGTAAAATATCTTGACTCTATGTCTTTTACAGATTCACCTTACCTTTATTTTCTGCTCTGCCTTCCTCCCTCAAAATGAACTGTAATTTGTTTCAGTTAACATTAATGCATGTGGAACATTAGGAGTTCTTCAATTTATTGATTCATACTAGAGATTTTCATATTACAGTGGCTATAGAATGCCAATATTTTTAGCTGTAATTTCTGAAGTGTAAGATATTTTAATACTGTGTTTCAAGTAATGACAATTAGCAGTTAAACCAACTTTTTTTGTCCAAAAATATAACATTTTTTATTAGTTTTCTTTTGCATTCATTTTTACTTACTTTCTATTAAACTAAAACACTGGTTTACAAATATTATTCCCTTATGATTAGTAGTACTAGTAGCAGCAGCAGTATATTGTACTTCTGTTGTTAAACTGTTCTTATCTCAACCCGTGGGGATTACATTCTTTTGATTCTCCTCCCAATCCTGCCTGGGGAAGGGGAAGGGGAAGTGTGAGTGAATGATGATATAGTGAACTGGGTGGACTTAAACCACAACTATACTCACAGAGCAAGAACACGACCAAGGATAACTTCTGCTTCTGAAAGAGTCTGACTTGGTAATACCTAAAATACTAAGGAAAGGTATTTCTGTCTGACATTTTTTGGAAAGTCTGGTCAGTAAATATATCTATCTATATTTAACCTAATAAGTTTCTTCTTTAAAAAAACTTTCTAAGATTTCTTAGTTGGCACTGTATTTTCCATCTACTGTTTTGTTTCCAGTCTGCTTGAACTTATGGTGAGATATTAATCTGACCACCCAGATGCAGACAGCTTCTGTATAAGAAGAAAGATTGTCCAGAAAGAATAACTAGTAAAGTTTCCCAAAACATATTGCTTGTTCTTGCAGACAAAGAGGAAAGTTTTTCAATAAAAAGGATAAAGATTACTACCTAGAGAAAACCAGAAAGGGAAAACTAAGCCCCTTATATTCTGTTTATTTTAGGAAAAAAAAAAAGATACAAATTTTTCCAGCTGGCAAGAAACTATTACTATATAGAAAAATAATGCACTCATTCTACTTATTTTTTTTCCTTTTTCTTTTTTTTTTAGTTGTTTCTGCTTGCTGTATAAAGTTCAGAGCCAACAGGTCATGTTCATAAGGATCCAGTCTAGTTCTCTGTCCATCAGGGAGTTTACTTGCATGTTCTTTTTACTGAGATTAATAACTTAGCTAACCCTTTCTGATCCTGCCATTTTGAAATGCTTTTAGAAATATCCAGTTGAGCACATTTCCCTGCAGACACCTCCTCCACCTTCTACTTCTTGATGATTTTCCCTGTTGTTTTTTAATGAGTGAAAAGGTATAGTACTGAGTTCAGATTTCACTGCAGATGACCTCCATGAAAAGATAAAGTGTGTGATTCTTCTTTGCTGATGATACTGAACTGTTCAATAGGTGAATGAATCTTTCTTGGGAAAAAAAATAAAGCTAAAGTCTAATGGAATACATATACATGTATATGAATATAATATGTATTTTAACTGTCTAGTGTAGACATTAGGTTTCTTGAATAGTCCAGCTTCTCTAGAAGCAAATACTCCCTGGTAGAGCTCACCGTTTTTACAGAATACTGCTGTAATGCCAGTCCAAGCACTTGAGTGGTGAGTGGAGCCTTGCACATGCATATTGTGTAAGTGAGATAGGAGAAGCCAATCAATTGCAGAAGTGCACTAATTCTCTGCTTGATGTAAGAAGTCTTCACACTAACTTTTTGGACCTAGGCTTTTTGTTTCTAGAACAGGAAATACCTAGTTATGTTGTCTTGTGGGACTGCTTAGAAGAAACAGCCACTGTTCTTATACTGGGAGGTAAAATTACCTGTTTTCTCTGCCACATTAGCATACAAGAATTTTCAGAACTTCACAGCCTGCTCTTAACTCTGTCTCAGTAGAAAAAAGAGAGTTTTACAGCTGATCTCTGTAGGAAAAAAGAGCAGGAACTATCAATTATATTTTTAAAACACCACTCCCTCATTATATAGGTGGATCAAAATAAGCAGAACTGAAATTTGCACAATTCAGAGCACAGACACAGGAATATGATTTTATTCTGCAAATCTAGTTGCACTGCATCACATTTCCCAAGCAGCAGATGTTTCGCAGATTAACAAGTTTGGAACATCTCTAAATGTCATACACAGGTCCCAAATGTCAGCTAGTATGCATGTCATTTTTACAATATGCTATTGAATATTTTAAGCTAAATACAAATCCTGAACTTTTGTGTGCACAATGCTAGAAGAAACAGCTACATTTTGATAGCACATCTTCAATCAGATGTCACTAAGAGAGAAAGCAGCACCTTAGAGGGTAAGTTAGCTACAGCACAAGATAGCTGTGGAAATGGAAGTGCATTACTCCGCATATTCCCATAATACAGTTCATGCAAGGACAATTTCTTAAGCATAGTCTTTTGTGACTCAAAAAAAAAATTTAAAAAAAAGTTAAAAAAAAGTTAAAAAAAAGAGATAGGCTTCTTATATTTGCTGTCAAACACAAACAGTAGACATAGGATTTCTCACACAGCCTACGTTTGTCTCGTAATTGCGCTTACTGAAGTGAGTATTAACATTGACTACAGTGGTAAACAAGTGAAAGTAATGATGAGAATCTTGTGGATTTTTTAACAAGGCCATATTATTTCATACTTGACCTTTTACCATAGTCACAATCATTCCTTATTATAGGAATAAACAACACATTTTTTTAAAAATGTGTCACCTCTGACAGCCTTTTTTGCTATCAGAAAATATCACAGCTCTGCTGTACTACCATGACCTGATACACGAAGTTTTGAATCTATACTTAATAAAAACAGCTTCCAGTCCGAAGGCTGGTTCTTCAGCTGAAAGAAAGTAGTATTGCCTCCTGATTGCAATAGAGACATGGCAATATACACAAGAGGAGTATATCAGCATTCATTCATGAATGTGTTGAAAATATACAGTTTATCAGATAATTGCAAATTTTCTCCTGAAACTGTTAAAAAGCCCTCCCAGATCTGGCGAAGAAGCAGTGAAACAAAGATGGTCACGGTTCTGAAGAAAAGTTAGTGTGAACCCACTCAAAGAAGAGGCACTGAGGGAAATCAGCTCCATCAGAATGGCGCAAAACACCATCTTGAAGCAGTTAGTTTACAGTGGGGATACTAGTTACCTCTGTTGTTTACTTCCCCTTCTCTTCTGGAATGAAAATGCCTTTTGGGTAGAAGATTTCACAGGCTGAATTCAAGTAGTACTGTATTTCAATGATCAGAAAATTCTGTCTTTAGGAAATGACTTGGATAGAGAGGAATGTAGATTCTGAGAGCCTACAGCAACTCTGCTGAGCCCTAAAGATACACTCAGAACTGTTGAGGAAACTCACAACCAAATGTGGAGAACGTAACAGGTATAAGTAACTAAACAACACACAGAAAGATGAACTTTCAAGAAAAATACTCAAATCTCATTAAATTAAGAGCACTGGTATAAAGCTGGAGAGACAAACTATATGCAGGATGGAACCTCTCCTATGGAGAGAGGCTGAGAGAGTCAGGCTTGTTCAGCTTGCAGAAGAGACGGCTCCAGGGATACCTTATAACAGTCTTCCAATACTTAAAGGGGCCTACAGGAAATCTGGAGAGGGACCTTTTACAAGAGTATGTAATGATAGGACAGGAGCGAATGGCTTTAATATAACAGAGGGGAGATTTAGATTAGACATTAGTAAAAATTCTTCATTATGAGGGTGTTGAGAGACAGGAAAAGGTTGCTCAAAGAAGTTGTGTCTGCTCTATCCCTGGAAGTGTTCAAGGCCAGGTTGGATGTGGTTTTGATTCACCTGGTCTAGTGGAAGGTGTCCCTGCTCATGGCAGGGCGGCTTGGAACTGGATGATCTTCAAGGTCCTTTCCAATGCTAGCTATACTATGATTCTGCAAATTACATTACTCAGACTACATGCAGGACACTTGGAAATCGCCAGAAAAATATGAGCATCTGCTCCCCAACCCACTCCCCCAGCCTCCCTTAAAAGAAAATGTATCTGATTCCTGTGTCAGTTATAATGGATAATTCAGAGATCATGACTGCAAAACCCTGGGGAAAAAACAATCTCTTGTCTTCTATATACCTAGAAATTCATGCAATACAGAGAGAGAGAAAATACAACTGTGACATATGGCCTGCAACGTAACACATTTATTATCTCTCACAAATCCCCCAGCTACAGCATCCTGAGATACTAGGTGTGAACAGAGGTCAATCATTCAGCAAGACAGTGTTTGCGCCTAATTCCTGCCAAAGGGAATACTGCTAAATAATGTCCAGGTCACTATTGCTTATGGAATAACATATTGCTGCACTTGAATGGGAATGTTTTTCAGCAGAGCTTGAGAAGTCATATGCAAAAGTCCATCTGGTACACTTAAGAGAGAAAATCCTTCAAACAGAATGTGACCATAGGCCACGAGAGAGAGGGGTTTGAGAGCTGCTGCTAGCTGTCCCCAAGTGACTCCAGCATATGCTTTGAAACTCCATTGCTAACGATAGTATGTAAGTCAGAAAAATATGCCTAAGATCACATCAGTGACTTTTTATTTAGAGTTGCCTTAAAGCATGGAAATTCAACATCTGACTGGGAGCTGGGTAGACAGAAAGCACAGAAAGACATAGGAAACATAAACCAAAGCTGTTAGATGTGGCTGCAGACTTCCATTGGGACATTTTAAAACTGTGCTGCTACATTATCACACAGTCAGCAAACTAATCAAATTCTACAGTGTGCTGTTCACTAATAGCACTTCTATCATGCTTGGAGAATATTAATAGTTATGTTTTGCAGGAACAGAGGCATTTTTATGACTTCTGACTGATAATTCAGCATGATAATCAATCATATGATTACTCATATAAAAATATGCACAGTAGAAGAACTCTTCAGCACACTGAGGAAAGTTCTATTAATTAAAAATGCTATCCTGCCTTTTTTCATGGTCAACTACAGCCAAGTAAATTAGAGTTTTTCTGGCTGTGATGGGAAATTTCAATACATGCAGTGCAAGAATATAGGACACTTAAGACATTGAGAAGGGTACAGTCCATGTGGTAAAAATTTATAATGGAAACAAGCAAGTTATGCTATTTCATACAGTAGGGTAGTTACAGGTTGGTTTGTTATCCCTTTATCTTCTCTTCTTGGTGGATATTTATTCCCATTTAAATTTTAACATACCTCTTTCAAACATGCAAATAGGTGAAGTATTATACTGAAAGAATTATGTTCATTTCATCCTCTTCATTCCCCCCTCCAAAAGTTGAATTGCAAAACCAGTACTTGCAAGTGAATTTTGGGCTGTGACAAAATATTCTTGAACCTTCAAACTCAGGAAGAGAATTCTTTCTTTCTGAGACATGATCATCAAGACGTTTTCATGTGCTGTGCCTGGTAAATGTTGCCTTTGTGGGTAAACACAACCCTAAGCCTAGCACATCTGTTCCCTCAGGATGTTAATATCAACACGGGGAATATTTCATCCAAAAGTTGCATGTCTAGTGCATGACTGAGGAAAAGATACAAAGACTTGCTCAGTAGATTTCTGTCTGCCCTGGCAGTGAATCAGATATCTACCTACTGAGAACATTGGGAATATCTATCAAGCAGACAAATGCGTGTAATTTGACTGAAAGTCACTTTTGCGCTAACAGTATAAATGATTTATATTCAATCTTCCTTACAGCTGAGGAACAAGCTAATATTACATGCAAGTTTCTTCAAAATCCTTTCAGCAGAAAGAAGTGATGTCAGGAGTTGCTACAGGGCACTTCATACTAAATGAAATGTAAATGTGTTTTGTAATGGGTTTCATCACCAGCAATTTTGGAAGGCACTGCATCTGTGCAGCCTCAAGAGAACAGGAGCAGCTTGACAAACCCAGTAGGCAACCCAAAGGCTGAGCCATTCTTGGCCCTTGAATCCTGGCAGGCTGTTGAACCTCTTTTCTGGGAAGTTTTCAAAAGTATGCCTAGGAAAAACCCCTTCTGCCTTGATACAATTGTCCTAATATCCACAATAAGCTGGAGCAGAATTACCCCTGGAGGTCCCTTCCCCTCAACATTTCTATAATTTGTGATACAGATTTCTGTCAGCTACAGATTGCTGTCTTTGGGTATATGGTGACAAAGAGAGAGAAAGCAGCAAGTAGCAGAACATCTGTGTATATTAAAGGGCAATGCTAGCCCAGAACCAATTTTTTCTGACACAGTATAAATCCATTTAGGCTGAAAGTTAGAAGAAAGTTTTTAAGCATAAAAAAGGTGGGATTCTGATACAATCTTTCAGTTGAAGTTGATGAAGGCAAAACAGTAACTATCATTAAAATGTGGCTTTGGAAGCTTGTGGAGCTTGTCTCGTCTAGGGTCTTTGATATAAATGACTGCATTCAGTGATATTTCACACAGGTAATATGTGCACTGCTAGGGAATTCATGAGGTGGCCTTTCCACAAAACAGTCTGTTCTGGAGCGGCCTGGAAGTGAGAATAAAGCATGCTTGAGTGGAAGACACCAGGCTGCCTAAGAGGGACTTTTCATAGGCAGATAATACTGATGGAGGGTGACTAGTAGTCAGATTAAATTGCAGCTGGGGATTATACAGCTGTTTGGAGTGGGGTGGTGAGGGGTAAGAGACATTACCTTGAAAAGAAGTGTAAAAGAAACAAAAGAGTATTCAAAAGTTGGAGAGAAGGAAGTGTGAAAACAGATTTGACACTGAGATAAATGGTCCCTGGCACGGCAAAATTTGTGCAGCCTGAACAGAGTGCTGTCCCATGAGGCACTCCTGCCCTCAGTCAGGGGCAGGAGCATGTACCCAGGGACATGCTGGGTGTGCTTTGCTCCCATGCACGTCAGTGGGTGGTGAGGAGTGGGAGGGGATCATCTGATGCAGAAGCAGCTGCATTTGTGCACCTGTGCATCGTTAGAACTTGTGGGGAATAGTCGCAGAAGAGTGTTTAGTAATTTGCTTACTAACCTTTGGTAAGATACTATGATTTATCTATTCAATTCCTGATATTGATCCTGAATGTATAGCTTGCTTTTTGCTAGTTAATTACATGTCATTAATAATTCAATAAACCATTTTGACACTGATTTGATTTAAACCATGTGAGTTGAGCAGTTTTCTCCTGCAACAGTGGTCACCTGTCAATTTTCCTTACATAAAATTGTCAAAATTATAGCTCCAAGAGCTGATTTCAGTCAGAAGACTCTTATTGCTTCTGACAGGCCTTAGATCAAATTCAAAATCATGATCAGTGAAAGAAAATATATTAATTTAACAGCGAACATATGGCAAGGGAAGAAAATGTTACTTAACTGAATGACTATATAGAGTTAAGGTCCTGGGGCTTAGCATGAAATTAATCCAATGATGCAGATTTTACATTCATACTAGCTTGTGTTTGTCCACATCATAAAATACAGTTACCTATTAGGGTAATTTTGCCATCAGAATTTCATACAAATCAGTTCAATGAAAAACTGAAGACAACACTGAGAAAAAAGTCATAAAAATATGAAAACATGTTAAGCTAGTAATGGATTATTTTATGCCCATTTTTAAATTGATACTACATAGATACTTGGTTTTTGAATTCTCTTTTCTTCTTGGGAGAAGCTAAGCCTCTGATCTACTACACTCAAGCTAGAAAGCAGTTGCTAATTTAAAGGATGATTTACAATGTGGTGATGCTTCTCTGTTGGCATGACTTTAACAGTTTTGAAGTTTCCATTTGCTTAGTACTCTTCATCTGAGGTAAAAGGAGTGGCTTGTCTTAGTTTTCTGGTTTTTACATGCTTACTGAACTATGAATTTGTCTGTTCTTGCCCTATTCAGTCACTGACTTCCCAGCATCTGTTCAATACCACTTCTTAGGAAGTTTGTATTGCTTTCATGTGGTGGGGAAAACAGTATTCAGCCACATTCACTGAGCTCTGCCAAATGCCTCAGGAGAAACAATGGTGCTTTTCATTCTGAGAGACTACGCCTATACTAGCAGGCAGAGAGGTGATTCTGAATTCCTGGCTATGGGCTGCAGTATACCCCAATTGCCTTCTGTTTCCATATGGGGCATGACCTGGACATGCACCAGCTTTCCCTCTTCATGTCTGGTTTTACACTGAAGAGTGGCTTCTGCAGCCAAAGGGAACCAAACAAGTCATCGTCTGTTGGATCAGATTCCCAGATCAGTTAGAGAAGGATGAAGCCAAAATGTCTGTAGCCACAACTTTTCCCCCTTTAGAAATCTGAGTACCTAAACCCTCATGTTCCCTGTGAATTCAATACTAAATGGCAGCTCTTTCATATCTAAAGTTAAAATGAACACTTTAAAGTAAAACACACAAATACTTTTACCTGTTAAGTGTTAATTACCACTGTAAGAACATGGTCACATGGACCAAGTTACTGAACTGTGACAAGTGACTGCTTGTCAACTGAGCCATTGTATCAGACGTGTACATTCAGATTTTCTTGTCAATTGTAAAGTGAAACACATTCAGTGAAGCTACAAAATCCAATGAGAGATACAGCTATTGCAACCATTGGGAAAATGTGTGTGCAGTTCAAATCACCCCACACTTTTTCTTTGAAATGTCAAAATTTAAGAACATTACAAGAATTGGACCAGCCATATGTCTTCTCCAGGGTGGCCTTCTCCAGTTCTTTTTCCCTTTTGTCTATCAAAGAGCTGGAAAACAAGTGTTTCAAATGTAAGCCATTAAAAACCATATCCTTATCCTTTTATTTGCTCTTGGATGACTGCCATAATTACATTGTTCCCATTCAGCATGCATGAATCCCTCATATCTATTAACTGAGTGCTTAGCTATATAGTGACATGCAGCTCTCTCAGAACATTTCAACCTATTACTGCTATTTAATACTGCCATTGCACACTAAATATTAGAGTAAATAATCACACTATTTCCAAAACAGCATAATAAAATTAAAAACTCCAGCAATTTAAATGACTTATAAACTTCTCCTGTCTGTGATTAGCTTTTTGGACATGGTCTTCTCTTTTCTGTTTATCTGTCTCTGCTGTTCTCAGTTCCTTACTGTATGCACTCTTTGGAAGATGCCTGGTTAGTTTGGAGTCCTGTGGGGCTTGACCTGCAGCTCCACTAAAGCACATCATCCATTGAATTAATCTATCTTCCCAAGAAGTCCAAATTCAAAGTGTCCTCCTAATCCCAATACTTGTAGATATATTTTTTTTTCTTTTTTCTTTTCATGTGAAGTTGTCAGGAAAAACAAAACTTTAACAGAAAACCTCAAAGTTACTGACAGTAGCTTGATTCGGGAGCTTTCAGCAATTTCATTCCTTAATTTGAAGGAAATCTTAAAAAGGGAATTTCTCTTCACCTTCACAGGTTACATGCTTTTTCTAATGTCTTTCACTGAAGTACTTGTAAGCATTTGTATGTTTTGAAGTCAAAACTGAATCATGCAATTCCTTTTTTCCTGATTTTTTATTTTTAATATTATTTATTTTCCTTTTACAAGGGTCCTGAAAAACTGTAGTTTATTCATTTATTCTGCTCTTTAGTAATATCAAGCTTGAGAAGCTTTATCTTTCTGATTCTGATGAATAACTATTAACAGGTCTGAGGTCTAAGGCTATGCCCTGTTATAACCCTGTGATGCTGGAATCACTGTCTTGGAGGTTTTCTTTTACTCACTTTGTTATCTAAACATTGGAGTTGCAGAAGTGAGTAAAAAGTAACTTTAAACATTTGCAATGCAAGTATTACCAACATTCTCACTAAGTGCATTTTCAATCAACTGATGTAAAAAAATTCTGGCACTGTCAGCTTTACTGATTTGAAAAACAGCATTTATCATTTTAAGTGCCAGGGTTAATTCTAGAGTCTGTGATAACCTTCAGAATTAGGAGAAACTCTCTGGTTGTAGCCCCTTGCTTAATCTGTTTTCCCTTGTTTCTTTTGATAACCGTAACTTACACTTGCTTTCCACGAGTCACCATGCTTTACAGCTTAGGCTTGTCCTGGGACACAACCTTAATATATGGTATGGTGAACATAAACCACCTGTGGTGAGGGAGGTGTGAAACAAGATTTCAGGCTTGTCAAGGGATTTTTTTCTCTTTGCAGGTCCTGTTTGAGTGGTTGTTTTTCTCACCTCTCACAATAGCGCAGCTGGACAGTCATGTCCTTATAGCAGATGGCCATGGAAATGGCACATTCTGTGGTTTCTCTGTGTAAGACTTTGTTTTCTTTTCCAAAACTTTTTGTAATAGAAAGCCAATCTGTAGTTCGGTCACCCCATTTTCTAGCCAAGTTCTGCCAGCTTCATATTTATTTTATTGTGATTTCATTTTCTGATCTTTATTTCCTGACTTGTGATAAAGTTCAGTATCAAACTGAGAATTCTGGGTAATTGGGGGAAAAAAAAAAACAAACTCTGAATCCTACCTACCAGTAAGCATTTAAACGTACTCTTGTCTACAGTTTCATCCTGCTTTTCATAAATCCAGAATATCTATGTGTTCCTAAGTTAACAATTTTCTTGCTGGAAACACTTACTTTTTCCTGATCTTCTTTGAGAAGTCATATTTTTTAAGAAAGTTTATTATCCTAGAAAGCCAAACAACATTTTTAATGTTTCTCATTTAAACATTTACTCATTTTTACTTCCTATTTAGGAAATTAAGCTTAGCACATTTTTACACCTACACTTCGTGCTTAATATATCTGCTGGACTCAGACATAAACAGCTGGTGTAAAGCTGACCATTTATGCTATGTGTACGCTAACTTTTTCTATAAACCACTCTCTAGCAGCTGGCAGATGGCTCCTATCCAGAATACTAATGTCCTTATGTAAAGTACTCACCTGTGTGCTGTTCTTCACTGTCACCATCATTTAACCTTCTATTTCTATGTGTTCCCACTCTAGATTCTTGAATTTGAAATAGGAAAGACTTTTCCTCATTCAGTCCTGCCAGTATCCCTAAAAGGAGACTGTGAGTATCCTTCAAGATCTCTGTCAAAACCAGACTTTTGAATATGTAAGCTGACTCTTCAGCATAGTTGTTTAGCTAAAGCAGAACTCTGTCTCTAAATCCTCAGGCTGATAGAGCAATTTTAAAATAGCCTCAGGCCTGGACTAGAGATATTTTGTCTAAGCTCACATTGAGAAAGGAGGAGGAGGATGAATCAAAGCAATAAGAAAAAATATTAAAGGAGAGTCCAAGAAATGTGCTTGTAACTCTTCTAAGAAATTACTGATTTTTCTGTTCTTCATAATAGTGACCTCACCTTTGAAAGATAAGAAAAGGAATCCTCAGAGGAACACATTTAGTTCTCCTCCTTTTTCCAAAAAGTACAAATTTAGGGGGATAAAATATCACCTGGGTGTATCCTCACTTTAAGCAGAAGTGAATCAGCAACTCAGAACAAAGCATTGCTACTAGGTTGTGAGTGGACGGAGGGGTTTGTATTTTAATGAGTTCTATCTTACTTCTGGGTAAGTAATAAGGTGTTGCCACATTAGTTGAAATTTGCAGGCTGCTGATTCAAATAAGTTATACGTGAGAGAAATACTTTATGATGTTCCAAATGGGTTTGGAATGGGTTCAAAACTTTCAAGTTGCTTTGCAAAGAAAGTACTTATTCACTTTAAAGTGTTAACCCACACCTGAAATCACATCTTTACCCTTTTCCCCCATGTTGTAGACACCTGAGACCATCACGGGGAGCCTGATGGCTCATCAAGGCCCACAGTCAGTGCCCTGCTGTGCTTCCCTTCAATCCTGCCAATTCCAGTTGTTTGTCAAAATCAGCAATTGAACAATATGATGAACCATGGACAGCACACTGGAAATTTTTATTATAGTCACATTGCGTTGCAAAATATTGATGGCTTTCTAACTTTTCAGTCTCTTTTTCTGTATCATGAGGAATACTGTGGATATGCTACGTATCAAAGATCCAATGCCATGACTTCTCAGATGACTGAAAGACTGAGTCTAGTAAATCCATTCAGTTAATGGGAGAGGGTTTGGTGTTTGATTTTTGGGTTTGGGTTAGGGTTTGTCTGGTTTTTTCAGAATTTTAGTTACATTTTTGATAAATAATAGTTACAGGTATCTCAAAGTAATTCCTAAATCAGTCCTTTTTCCTATAGTGCTCCTGCATTACACCAATGAATAGACATATGTCAAGATCAATTTAAAGCCATATATGCTTGTGGCAAGTTGAAAAATTTTACATATATAAAATGTTTCTAAAAGTGACATGATTAAATCCACAGTCTTTTATTCCACTGTCAGTCGAAATTACAGCTTACAGCTATACCCTTGTGGGACTGATTTCTTTTCAATTAATTTTTAAACTGAGAGTGACTTGAAATAATTTTGGAAAAAGTGATGAGCTGGGGTGAGTGTGGAAGATGGCATTTCATTAAGAAGCAAAGTGGAGTTTGTATTCTAACATCCATAAAAAACAAAGTTTAAAAGAGTGAATATTTGTATTCTTGAGAAATATTGTTCTCTCCTTTATACTGAGTACATCTATTCAGAAGGAAAATGTGTAATAAATTTACACAAAAAGAGAAAAAATCTCACTTGCTATATGAAGACTAGGTGAAGCACATTATGGGCAAGTAGAGCTTCCTCCTTTATAGAGAAGGAATCGTGTGCCAAAGAAATGCCAACTCTAAACAGGGCACACATATACTTTTCATATGCTGTTTCTAAATGACAAGATTCAACAATTATCATTAATTTAATAACACAGAAAAACTAGGATATCTTACGGGCTGTACTACAGATTTATCCAATGAGTTCTTGCTTGTGACTGCCAAATGAAGTCTCAGGCTCCAGAGGACTCAGGAGGACACCATTGACAACAGCCCACAGAGAAGGTGGTCTCTTCCATTTTTTGTTGGAGGGAAATTCATTTCCAAGAAGCCATATCAGAAAGACTCTTTTTCTCTGAGAACGAAGTGGCCAGCATCTTGGACCCTCTGAGGAGCCAAGGTTTTCATTTGAACACTCAGAGCTTTTCTGTAATTGTTTTTGCCCCTTGCTAAGAGGGTATTACACAATTCACATTTGTGATTTGAGGGAGAAAAAGTTAATTGTAGCAACTGAATGTGGATGACTGTCTGAATCTATTAGGCTAATATGTTTTATGCTCTTGTGCTTGGGTTTTTTTACAGCTCAGGAAATAAAAATTTCACTTTCAGATTTTCCAGATTCACTGTTTCTTCCATTTCCTTATGGCTTCAGTGAGTCAGAGTAGCTGGGGATAGCAAAAATGATACACTGCAACACTGAAAGTAAAAAAAAATAAAGTCTTCTTTAATTTACTAGGAAAATGTTCTTAAACTCTTTTCTTTAATTACATGCAGCAGATCAAGACCAGGGTCAGCGTCTGTCTTCATTTATTGGATCACTCAGTGTGCCAAAGCAGTAGGATATGAGTTTGGAGTTACTCCTTCACAAAGAACAGTTATTTGGCAAAAAGCATGTCCAGACATTTTCCCACTTCACTGGTGCCATAGACACTTAGCAGCATGTTCTGTTCTCCAGAACATTAAGTTTTGCTATCTCTCCTGAATATCAGTTTTCGTTTGGGGAATGCAGGTCCCAAGTATGCATCTTTTCATCCAAAGTGCAACTATTTCCCTATTATGTTCCTTTTTGTTAAGAACACAGACATTAACAGTTACTCTTTGTCCTACTACATATAATCCTTATATTGGAATAGGAAAAAAAATCTAGGAAAATATGCAAAAGCACATGCTTTATTTCTGTATATTTATGTTATTTTTCTTCTGAAAGCTTTCTTAGTTTCATAGTTATTTATAGAAACCCATATTTATAATGTGATAACTGTGAAGATGAGCCAAAAATTATTCCAAAGAGTAATAATCTCACATGGCCAAAGCCTGGTTTTATGAGCCCAATAAATGGTTTTTGTTTCCTAATAGCCAGTTTTATTGAGTTATTATCATAAGATGTGGTGTAAGTATTAAAGATATATGAACTAAAAGAAATATTCAACTTTTTAAAGTACTAGGTAAGGCTGGACATCTCAAAATTAATAATTGAATCGAAACAGCATAGCTGTGCTTGTAGTTTTGAAAAAATGCTTGTTGCTCTCTGAATTACAAAAAGGCCTGGATATCTCCCAGTGCCACTGGAATCATACTGTGTCTCCAGATGTGGGATACACAGTGCTTTCTGAAGTCCCAGGTCCCAGATGCTTGCTCTGACTCCAGGTAGATAGCTGCACATAGAACAAAGGCATGAGTCCTACCCCTTAATCATGTAGGTGCTCTTTCAGGTGAAGACCTGGATACACATGGAGAGACTTAACAGCCCCCTCAGTGGACTGTATTTGTGGAATAACAGCACAAGACACACTTGTCCAGCAGTGCAGACACAGCCTTGGTGTCCAAACCATTAAATACCCTGCAGCAGGAGTCTGAGATGGTCACTGCATAGCATTCCTATGTCCACCTTCATAAAATTACAGCATAAAGGCCAAAAAGTTGTCCTTGCACCATGACAGCGCAAAGTCGCATGACTTTATTTTCTCTCTCTTTGTTTGCTGGTCTTGCACAAAGTGCAGTTACTGTACATGATAATTCTGTTTCAAAATCTGGTGTATAATATATAGATCACAAACGTTATTTAGTCTGAGAAGGAAAAAAACGTGGAAGGTATTGAAATAAAGAGCAGTTTCAAATTAATATTACAAAAATCAATAAAAATAAATGAGAATGAGTATATGGCTAGTGTCATGGATGTTAGAAACTAGAGACCTACAGTCTGACCCCACTAGTGATAGCTTCTTGCAAATTAATTTGTTTGGGGGGAATGTCTATAATTCTTCATGCTTCATTATGCTGGCAAGCACATGACCTGCCACTATAATTTGCAAGTGAGCATGATGTCATTTTAATGAAACATCAAGCAGGGTAACTCAAAAGCAAATGCCTACTATAAAAGAACTATGAAATAATACTTAGCAATTATGCAGTGATTTTCTACTTCAAAGCCCTTTACAAACAGTCACTAATGAATTTGCATAACCTGTCTGTGAGGAGGAGGAAGAGTATCATTGTTCCCTTCTGCAGGCACAGAACACAGAAGTTACTTGCCAAATACTGCAGGGGCCATAGGCATCAAAGCCCAGATCAGAACTCAGGAGCTGATGACAGTCAGACATATGGCTAGATCATTACATCAGGCTTCCAGCCTAGCAGGGCCTTTACAAATTCTTTAATTCCTTTAAATAAAGGTTAGTATTGATAGTTCAGCCTCAGCTGCAAATCCATTGCATATTCCAGGTTAATTTTGTTGTCTTGGTATGCGGCTATTCAGACTAGAAACTAAAACGGTGCCATCCCATGTTCTGCAAACCTGCTACCTCAGGTCTGCTTACAAAAGAGTACCCATGGAAATGGTACACACCATAGCCTCTTCCTGATAAACTGTCAGGATGTAAACATATATGTGCACCTAGACCCAGGAATCTAGAAACACTCTTGTTTACTCCAGTTTTGACATCCTCTTCATAACTCCCCGTTTCTTGCCTCCATGGTGTCTGCAGTACAGTGAAAAATGAATGTTATGACCATGTGAATATCTTGGAGTCTCAGGAGATGCATTTTTAAGTTACTAGTTAAAAACAATGCAAACCACTATCTCTGCACAAGCTTCCCTTTTTATTTTAATACCAAATTGCTGGGTTTTGCAAACCTCAGTGACAAGTAAGACCGGATGCCATTTGTCATGCAAGGAGTGATTGTTTGAATTTCCATACTCTAATGGTAGTGGCTGCTCTTAAAATCTCAGATGGTCATTAACATTTGATTGTGCTATTCTTCCTTGCCCACAAGAGATAGAATCATACCCATTTGAAAAAGGACAATTTTTCTCACTGCATTAGATATTAATAACTGTACATTTTTATTTTTTTTTCAAACTTACAGTAGAAATACCTACATGTATACATAGACATTCTGAATCAGGTTAATCATTCTATGCATATCACAGTCATGAGAATACAAGACTGTGCCATCTTTCCAGTGATTTTAGTAATTCATACCCCTGCATTTGGGAATATAATTTATAAAAAAACATTTGTGTGCAGGTGTTGCATTGAACAAATAGCAAGGATTTTCTGATGAAGTCTCTGAAGTACTTTGGAATAGTCAGATACTCAGCGGGATTTTTAGACTGTCTTTCCAATTCCTTCTAAAAATCTAGAGATCCACCTCTTTGAGAAAACACTTTATTTGAACGGAAGTTCGCTGAGGGAAAACAAAAACAAAACCAAAACCAAGACTATTGACTGCAATTGAGACCAAACATTTTTGAGGAAACATAACTTTGGGTACCACTGAAATCCTGCATATCTTTTCTATATGTTAGTCATCAGCTTGGTTTTGTGCATATCCTTTGCACATTGGTGAAAGAGGGCATGTTCAGGAGATAATTCCCAGTAACAGCAACCATTGTTTCAGATGGTAACACAGAACAGCAGCTGGGACAGGTATTGTAGAAATACTGAGATATATAGATATAGATGTCAATTAAAAAACACAAATTAAGTTTTGGATCCTTTCATTTCTCTGCCAGGTCCATCACCACTTGTGCTAATAGTTCAGATCCATTTGAAAATATTATTCTGTTCCAAGTTTGAGAACTGAGTAAAATTTTAGACAGAATTTACTTGCACTTCAGAAAATTTAATCTTACTCCAATATGACCATCGGCAAGCAATGAGGTGTATTTATTTATTTGAAGGAAATGCTTTGCTGATTTAATGACTAGTTCTCACCAGGAAACAACAATCATGCTCCAAATCATATATGATAAAGGTACAGAGGGTTAATACCAGTGCTGTTGCAAACATTCTTATCTTATTGTGGGTGATGTTTTCACTATATATATAATAAAGATGTATTCCAAAGCTCACCCATTAGCCGTGTCCTTACAAGAAAAATGTTATTTACATGCACAGGAATAATGTAATTTAAATGATTGCAACCATGCTCTGTGTGAGCACATGCATAAGTACCCCTTAATATCTTTCCTTAAAACTTGTCTTCATTCTAGTGAAACATAAACTAGAAAGTCCTGAAGCAGCTCAGTGCTTCATCTGCTTCTTCAGACATACCCTTCCAACCTGCTGGAATTTACCTCCCCCACTGGAGACCTGAATAAGCGAGCATAAGAGGGCTCACAGCATGGCTCTACAATGAAATGTTTGACTAGGATTAGGACATCTGGGAACAGTTTGGGGACAGCTTCAGGTCTGGAACTATCCATTTGAATCAGAAAAATTTTTTTTGGCAGCTTTGGTCTTAATTTGAACTTTGCTTTCTCACAGCTGGGTAAATCTACTTGTGTCTGGGGGTACTGTGGCGTCTGCGGTTTGCAGATGTATGTTCTTCTCCATTCTTGTTCACTCATACACTCTATATTGTCTTCTTCACTTGGAAGATACCTGCGTAGCTAAGCTTGTGGCTAAGCATGACAGTATTTTCATAATGTAACACAGCATTTGCATACAGAGGTTGTGTTAATTGTTATTTATTCTAAAATATTTATGGTTCTGGACTATCTGTGCAACTCTTAGATTTTATTAATTTCCTAATTTTACTACATTTACTAAAATTTCATAAGCCAGAGGTAACTTTTCTGATCCTTTCAATTAGACTGTTTCCTTTTTCTCAAAACTTGGTTTCCTAAAAGTAAATTATAAATACAGGTTTTTGGTTTAACGTCCAACTTAACTGTATTTTTAATGTAGGTGTAATAATCAAAGCAGAGACAGACAAGTTTTGAGGGAATCTAGGAAAGGAGGAAACCTGTACCTAATTTTCTTTCACTGAATTAGATTAGGTTTTAGAAAACTGAAATGTAGCTTTCTTTGGTTTTCATGAGTCTGACAAGAGGAGAAATTTACTTACCTGTGTAATTAAAAAATTTGCATACTTTTTTATCTATTAATTGACTAGTGAGTTTGGTGATTGAACAAAACTATCCACAAACCTGAATATAGCCACAAAATTTCAGTCCCTATTCCAAAACAATAGGAACTTGACCCTAGAACATTTAAGATCCGAGGAAAAATGGTGTACAAAATGTAACTTAATTAGACTGGTATAAGACTAAAAAAAAAAATAATGTTTTCTTATTAAGTAAATCATAGAATGGTAGAATGGTTTGGGTTGGAAAGAACCTCAAAGTTCATCTAATTCCAACCCCCTGCAATGATTAGAGACATCTTCAACTATATCAGGTTGCTCAGTGTACCATCCAACCTGACCTTGAATGTTGCCGCACTTTGGGCATCTACATCCTCCCTGGGCAACCTGTTCCAGTATCTCACCGCCCTCACAGTAAAGAATTTCTTCCTAATGTCTAATCTAAATCTACCATTTTTCAGTTTAAAGCCACTCCCCCTCATTTTGTCACTACATGTCTTTGTAGAAAGTCCTTCTCCAAAAGTCTTGTATCAGGTTTTTATCTATAGATTGCCAAAGCAAACATTTGAGAAACCACAAACTTTCAGATTCATAGATATAATGCCTGATTTAAATGGATATCTCTCCAGTTTAGTTTTCATCTTCTAAATAAAATACTGCATTAAAAATAAGGTATTTATCTTAACAGAGAATCTGACCTGCAAGAAATTTATTATGCACCTCAGAACTGCAACAGATCTAATTAATCGTTTTGTTGTGCATATTTTACAAGTTTTCTGCTATTGACTTTTGCAAGATTACTTCCACTTTACACTAGTAAGAATAAGGAGAGAATCTCATCCTACAAGCATGTTATAATTTTGATGACAAAGTTTTCTGTCTGGTCATATCTTACAGGACATCCTAATCAAATTAATTTTTATTGCATATGGTATTTTCTATTGTTTTGCATAAAAATAAAACCATAGACATTTGTCGTCAACATTTGTCCTTGATGTAAATGTACTGAAGTCAGTAGCAAAAAATTTGTCTTTCTTAAATAAAAATTTATCACTGAACCATTTTATATTAGACATCCTTTATAGTCAACAGAATGAAAGAAGCATTTGTAGGTGGGATTTACCTCATACTAATGACTTATAGAAATCTCATTTGCAGACATCAGAAGTTAGATAAAATGTAACTCAACCTTGGAGTCAGAGAGTATAGTCTGCTTTGGATCAGGACCATCTGCAGAAGGGTCAGTAGGAAACCCTCTCTTATGACTGTAAAACTGTAAGACTTCACAACTGTGAAGATTTAAGAGCAGCTGCAGAGTATGAGACTGAAGTGTTGATGGTAACTTATGTACACCACTGGCAATTTTTTTCATTAGACATCTACATTAGTCATGGATGCCCAATGCAGCCTTGCTTATTGGAACACCTCAGGTGCTATGTTAAAAATCTAGTGAGGCATACACTAACCATGCTTTGCATGTGATATCTATTAAGTCATAATTTGAATGTATCTCACTGGAAGCACTTTCCTTGCTCTTGCATAAGTCCAAGTTACAAGAACACTTCCATAATTTATCAAACACGTTTTTCTGCACTCTGTTCAGCTGAACTGCCTTTACTCAAAAGTCAGATAGAACTTTCTGTTTCCCAGAGCGAGGTTCTGGAAAATTTCAGATTCAAAAATAATAGTTTCATATGTATAAAACATTATTGTGACAGGAATTACTATTCAGTCTTATGTGGACAGGACATGGGAAACAGCAGCCAGCACACTGAGAGCCTACCTGAGAGAGGACTTAGAAACTTAAAAACAACCTGAAACTGAGATAGCAGTCTGGCATGTTTATTTTCCTATGCAAACTATACAGATAAGTCTTCACATAGTGTTTAATGTCTAATGAATACTTCTATGTTGTGACCCTTCTCAAAGAACCTGAAAAGTAAGATATTGTGTTAATGTTTTTTCAGTAAGAGTCCAGTGGTGAGAATACCCACTCCAGAGGTAGGGGAGGCACAGATTTAGACTGCAGTTCCACTCAGAAGGATTACATTTCATCTCCCCAAGGATTGTCACAACTACGAAACTACACAGTCTTGAGCCAAGAGCATCTTTTCCATCTATCTGCTGCTATGAAGAGATGTTCAGCCAGTGCTAGAGTGGATGCCAGAGAGAAAGCAAACAGAAGGAATCCTGTTTGGGCAGAGTGAGTTAGGTGAGGAGCTCAGGTAAGAGCTCCAGAAATGCCCTTCCAATCTCTTCTTTGTGCAAAGTGCCCTCAGAAAGGGAATATCTTTTCTTTTCGTTATTGTTCTTCATGACTCTCTGTAGCTTCATATGCATAGATCCATTCCGGATGACAGAAATAGCCAATAACAAAATGTGTACAGATGCCTTAGACTTTTCCAAAACCTATACGTTCTCCTTATAGTCCCAAAGTTAAAGTATTTCAAAAGCTTTAAGATCATTTCATTTTATTACATGTGGACATACCGCTTATGAAGCAGTCTATGAATATCTTTTGTGATGTCAAAAGTAAGTTAAAACATGATTCGCTTTTTCTTCTAAGGGCACAAAAGGACAGCAACTAAAGAGTCTATTTTAAACTCAGTTCCTTATATCAAAGGCTGCATAGTCCTTGGCAAAAAAAAATACATTAAAGAATTTTTTGTTCTGCTTTGGGAAAAAAAGGTATAAATACTACCATTCAAGATTAATTAAAATATAATTAAAATTTTCTCTTAAGCTATTTTATAGTTTTATTCTTAAATCCATCCCAATAGATCAGTATACCCCCTTGTAAGAACCAGTCACTCAAGTGTGCATGTTTTTCCCAGAAGAATTATAATGGCATTTGATGCATATATGGATCCTTTTCTCATTAGAGATTCTAAGGAATTTCTGAGAAAACTGCCAAATATATCTACCAAGAACTGTAAGGCCTAGCTACCCAGAACATTTCTGGTCTTTGGGAACTGGAAAAAAAAAAGTTACTTAAATGAATGTTAGCTTATGCTTGAAGAAAGATAAAAGATTAAATTATACATGCACACACACAAATTTTCAGATTTACAGCTGATGTTTTAATCATCTCCAGTTTATAATGGACTTAACAGAAGTAAACATGATCCAAAATTTCAGACTGAGACAGACAGAAATTAGGGGAAAGTATAGACATTAATCAAGAAATTTCTAATGTATTCAAAAGAGCTAATGTTTAGATTGTGCTCAGAGATGTTTCTTTGGCAATTTTAAGTTTCTCGCTTTTTTGAGAGAAGTCAGATGAAATGTGACCATTTCTTGAGTTCTCTGTCATTTGGTAGTTTGTGTTTACAGCTGTATGTCTGGGGACTGCTGAGTAAAATGTCCCTCATAACTTTAAGGGGAACTAGCTATAAGATAATTTACTGACTACCAAGAATTTTGTTAAAGTGTTTGCTTGCTTTGCAGGCATAGCTAATCTTTTTCATTTGGCTATATCAGGCTGAAAGTAAGAGAGTATAATTTTTTCTTTTTTTTTCCCCCCCCGTTCCCTCTGTATGTAAGAGCAATTATTCTCTGAGGAATTAGAAATTTAAGACAAAAGAACACACATGTCCAACGTCTTTTACAATGTAAAACACCACTGGAGTTATTAAAAAAAAGATGGATAAACTCAAAGTCAGTATACTGATAGACATTGAATTCCATTGTGTTCTATCAGTTTGCTATGAATATTTTTATTTTGCCAAAGCTTATCAGCAAATAAACCAAATCACAGCAACAAAAAATACCCTTTTCAAATTCTGGGTTCAGTTAATATACAACAGTATTACCATCATGTCTTCCTGATGCTCTGCAAGTTTTTTAAAATTCAGCTCATTATTATGATTGTTCATGTAGCCTAGAAAATATGATAAAAATGTAGCAGCTAAAGTAATATCTCCACAAGTTTACAAAACATAAGTATCCTATTACTTTTAATAAGTGCCATATCTACACTCATATATGCAGGGACTAGCATTGTGATAACCACTGATGCAGAGGCATCACCTGTAAAGGCCACACAGACAATTGCAGGAAAAAATCATTTTGCAGTTTATTATCATATAAACTTTAACCTCCTCCTGCCACTTACTAACCTGCTATATTATTTGATAATTTTATTTGATCAGTTGTTGCTCTTGTCGCAAGTCTGAATTCCTGAAAAAAATATTTTTTCTAAGTAAGCAAATACAGGATCTCTACATCTAAGCTATGACTTCACATGAAATCCGAAGACAGCGTTTTGCATTAATGATTCCTTTACCGTTACTGTGGAATAAATAGATCCCAGGGTTACAGATCTGTTTTCAAAAAAGCATAATGATTTTCTGTGACTCCTCAGTGAGTTTAACACAAAGAATGAAAGAATAAATGAAACACAACATGGCTGAAAGAAATAATGTCAAAGTGCAATGTGTAAGTAGAAATCATTCACTTAGACATAAAACTTCTTTTTTTCCCATCAAATTATCAATTCTAACTTGGTGGTCCCATTGCTGTGGAGCTTTCCTTTCCTTAATGACAAAATCAATTTTAAAATACAGTAATTTATTCAAGTATTTTTTTACAACTTTTCTGTTTTACAAGCCAAGTTTGCATTTACTTTTCAAGATAAAAATAAAAATGGATACATTCATTCTGCTAATTTGTGACTATCTTATTTTTTTACTCTTTTTTTAACTTGTCTGGAATATTTTTTTTTTAAACTTTGTTACATCAGTAGGAAAGTCTTAAGTTATTTTCTGTACTTAAGTATAGTATATATTCTTGATTTCTAGAATAACCTTATCAGACAAATATCCCCAGTGAAGTCACAAGGTATGTGTTATAAATTATATTTGGATTTATCAATAGAACAAATTTTTATTTTAAGATGTAGTACTACTTAAACTTTTTTTTTTTCCATTTGCTTTTTTCCCCCCTTTTTGTTTATTGTGCACCAGCAGACAAGGTACAGGGGAGCATATTTTCCATGTTAAGCTTTAACTGGACTTATAAGAATTGCTGTCTGTGAAGCACACCCCACACACTATCCCTCATGTCTGCATGTAAAACCCATAATATTAAAACTTTCCTTGCATGGTGTTGGACCACTTTCTTCTAGGACTTTCATCATATTCCTGTCAATAAATTACATAAAATATCAGACAAATCCCTTGTAGATAGTTTCCACAAGCACATGACACTAATTTTCTCTGCACCTGAAAACTTATCTACAAAGCTGTGATTACCAATTACTACTTCATAAAATGGTAACCAACAAGAGGACACTGTTGTAAGGAGAAATAAGCTGTTTTCTAAGACTAATGGTATTTTGCCCTCCTCCCTATTGACGCCAAAAAAGTTAAAGCTAATAGAGATCCCTCTCCCTTAAAACATTTGTTCCCAACTTTCTGATTGATTTAGTCAACTATTCTTATTCTAAAATTCTGGTAAGTAGCCATGAATCTGGTTTCAACTGAGTGTCCCAAAGTGACAACAGTTGGGAAATCAGTCATTATTTTGAAGTATGTGTGTCTCATGTGTGAGTAATAACCTTACTGCTTGCATGGGTCTCTTTCATACTTCATGGTATCTAGTACCACCTAGATATCCTGAGTTGTACGCTTAAACCCCCAAGGCCCAAGTAGGAAAGTTAAAATATTGCACAGGTTTTTTAGTTTGCCTTTTGTAGGAGATGGTTTTATGAGGAAAGAGATCATCTTCTATTCCAAACACAATGTTGGTTGTCTTTCATGATTTATCTTTTTGTCTAATGTATTCTAAGTTATGTGGTTTTTAACCCTAACAACAAACACTTCAGTTTAAGGAGACTGTGATTGTCTTTTAGTAAAGCAAGAATTCCAGTAGTTGTCCAGAATTTTTCAAAATTTATTTTGAATGAAAATATGCCAACCTTTTGAATTTTTTAGGAGTAACAAGGAACAGATATTTCCTGAGAGTATTTGTCTCGCTTCCTCTCATTCAGTCCCAAAGCATTATAAATCTATTTAGAAATCAGCACAAAATCAGCCAGTGATCTTATTGAAGATGTTGTCATTGCATATGTTGAGTAAAAGCTTCACCACTATTCCAAATATTCTGAAGAACAAACCAGTCTGGAGAAATGTGTTTTCATGTCTAGTCTTACAGATCTGAGCTTTTAGGAGGCTGTAGTTAGCACACCTCATTAATGTGAGCTACTAATGGGATACCATCATGTAAGGAAGTTGCTCTAAACATTTAGAATTACAGACAGAATCACAGAAATATTGTTATAATATTGGAGGAGCAGAGTGCGGAAACATTTTGCATTTTAAACAATTTAATTCTTTCTGGTGATGTTCAGTACAGTGGTAGGAAGCCACATCATCAACCAGAAGGAAAATTATTTCTAGCTGAAGGCTAACAGTTTTTGCCATTTAGAAACAAGAAAAAGTCACATCAACAACAAACAAAAAACCATCTTTGAGGGGGTAAGGGTGGAAACTAATGAGTAAGATTTCATGGAAAACTGATTTGGAAAAATTCTGTCTCAGTCTAACAGCACACAAACATGATATTTAACAGATGTATTGTCATATTAGCTTAAATTTGAATAGTAAATTTTATTGTCCTTCCTACATATGGAAGAGTTTTGATTTTAATTTTTATTATGACTTTTCACAATTTAAGACACCTTATTGGAAAAGCTTGATTTATAAAGGCATATCAACTTTGGAGGCTTTTTTCAGAGCTATGACATCACCACCAGATAGGTATTTATGTCAGGATTTGTCTTCACTAAAGCAGTTGTCCAGGCGGAACTATACAGCTAAATCTGGTTTTGCAATTTATCTCAGCAACCTCTCCATGATCCCAGCAGTTATTAACAGCTTAATCTGCTAGTTGTCCAGGTTTAGGCATGCAAAATCCCCAGGTATCTAAATGGCTTTCTTCATGTGTGCACACAAGCTCCCTCTACCACTTCAGCCAAACACTTACGTAAACACTGCCCAAATCCTATTGGTATTTCTCTTTGCCATCATTTTAAGTCTGCTCAAGTGTTTATAGCACTTGTCCAAGCCTTGGGATTAAAGGACAGAGCAAAAAAAAAAAAAAGAGATGAGAGACAGGAATAAGGTAAATCCATTTTTTTTAATGAAAATTGCATAAATTAGATTAAAGCATATATGAAGCTAGACAAAGCTTCCTATATGTCCAATCTCAGTGGACATAATCATAAAGAAAGAGACTAAACAGGGACCAGACAAGATAGGCTACTAAATACCAGGTGCACATCCTGGTTCAGTGAAACCAGATTATTAGAAAAGAGGAACTGAGGAACTGTGGATGCACATGAAGAAATTCAGGACAGAAGTTTAGTTATCAAGCTTTCATACTTACACAAACTAATTCTTCAAAACTTGAGGCCAAAGGCCATAAGATATGAAACCTTGCGCCCTTAGACTCAGTTTCCTTGCACTCACCATGGAGACTGATTTGCAGTCTTCTTTGGAAGAGGCTGATCCCAAAGGATATTCCCAGTGTAGATGGCTTCCCTGGGGCTTCTGTGAATGTTCTGCTTATCAGTACAGTCTCCACTTCCACCAGCTTCTTTCTGTCTGCATTCCTTAACATATTTAGCTATCTAATAAGGCTTCAAATTCCAAAGAAATTAACAAATGATTTTGGAGAATCTAGAAAACTCTTTACAAGATTCCTCATGAACCTGAAAATCTGTATGATTTTCCCTTTGCAAGAAGGACTTTGTGCTGCTTGTGGTTGATAGTACCTAAAGGTAAACATACATATGGCACTCACCATAGGCTACTAGGAATTTCTACTTGCTGTTCCCAGAACAATGTCTCGTGGTCATCATGTTACAAGAGTAGGTGGAAGCAGAGAGCAGCAGTGCACTCAGAGCCTTTCTACAGGATGGGCTATTGAGATTTTCAATGTACACATTTTGTTTAGGAGCGAGAGAAAAAGGTGCTCATGAGAGAACACAGGGGAGACCTGCAGTGAGCAAGCATTAGTGAGCATCTTGCTTGCCTGAGGCTTCACAGCCGTTGATGGCAAGACAAAGTAATAGTGTGCAGAACAGGTAAGGTGGCAGTCTGGCCTTAGAATATTGTTCTCCAATTACAACGAAAAAGGTGAAGAGAGTTGGCTAAATGAACTTTAGCTGTTTAATTTATAAAACTCAAAATGAAGACATTTTTGAGTCCTCTTATATCCCATATTTAGCTTTCCGCAGGTAATCTGCCCAACATGCAATATAAAAGACAAACGCTTAGCGTGTTAATCTGCTTTTTTTAGGCAGAGGAATCATAGACCCTTCTCATTCACCTAATTCTCAAGTGAGCAATACCTTTCATTTAGCAGTGTCAGGGTCCCCTTCCCATCTAGAAGTTAGGCTTATTAATCTGTAGGATTTGCAAAAGAACTAAAGGTAGCCAGTGCAACACCCACACCAGATCAAGGCACCATGCTGGTTTCTGCTATCAGTACAAGAGCTTGAGAGATTCCTCTTGTCTTCCTTCTTTAGCTTCCTAGTGGACTTAAGATTAACAGCCCCTTCTACCAAACACTACATAGGAGAAACAGAGCTTGATAGTAGGAATATGCATCCCATCCACAGTTATATAACAAGCAGAAACACCACCATGAAGAAGGAAGCTGATCAGCTACCACAACCTTGTGGCAAGTGGTCTGACAAGAACAGCTAGACAGTTCATTAACCTTGACTGCCTGTGGGATAATTAGAAATTAAACTTATATTTAAACTGTAGTATTGTTCACACATAAAGGAAAAATGGACTTTCAGGGTGTTGTGGTTTAAGCTTAGTCGTAAATTAGACAAAGCATGTAGCCTGCTTGTTTTCCTCCCACAACCTGTCCTTCCCCCCACCCCCCCCAGTCCCGGAGGGATGGGGAGGAGAATCAAAAGAATGCAACTCCCAC